>JABMDO010001669.1:0-12098 GCA_014851415.1 Cnaphalocrocis medinalis
CTCGTACTGATCCCATTTTAAGCCGGGTTTTAAGTTATATAACAGACGGCTGGCCCATGGATGTTGAAATTAGAGAATTAAAGCCGTACTTTAATAGGAAAAGTGAATTATACTGTGAACTAGGATGTATATTATGGGGACATCGCGTAGTAATACCATTTTCGTGTAGGAAAAAATGATATCTGAACTTCACGATTCGCACATGGGCATTGTCAAAACCAAAGCATTAGCCCGAAGTTACGTTTGGTGGCCGGGGATAGACGAGGCGGTGGAGGCGGAGTGCCGCGCCTGCGGCGTGTGCGCCGCCGTGGCCGACGCGCCGCCTGCGCAGGCGCCGCGCTCTTGGCCCTGGCCCACCAGGCCTTGGTCGCGACTACATTTAGATTTTCTAGGGCCAATAGGTGGACTAACTTATTTGGTAATTGTCGATTCATGTTCGAAATGGATAGAAGCAGTTAGGATGAATAGAATTACAGCGCAAGCGGTTATATCGGTGTTAAGAGATCTTTGGTCTAAATTTGGACTTCCCAAACAAACAGTCAGCGATAACGGGCCCCCGTTCTCTAGTTCGGAAATTTCAGAGTTTTTTAAGCCATAACGGTATAGATCATATTTCTCAGCCCCATATCATCCAGCGTCGAATGGGGCCGCCGAAAACTCTGTCAAAATTTGTAAACGTGTAATTAAAAAAGCTTTAAAAACAAAAACTAGATGTTGACGTAGCACTGTGTAGGTTCCTCCTAGCGTATAGGAATACAGAACACCCCACCACTGGGACAGTCCAGCTCGAATTCTGCAGGGTCGTAATCTGCGAATGAGGCTAGAGCAATATTAAAACCGGAGAGGGAAGCGCGGGTGGCGGCGCAGCAGGCGCGCAGGCGAGCGGTACGCGGGCGGCGCCCGGCGGCAGCTCGAGCCCGGGGGTGCAGGTATGGTATCGGGACTATAGAGGAACCGACAAAATGGGTTAGCGGGATAGTAACTAAGCGAAATAGGGAATAGTGAGTATATTGTCAAATCTATTTTTTGGAACCGAGATCCACAGGCAGCATTGATCAGTTGAAACTGAGGTCCGCGAGCCATTGTTGACAATAACAGAACTAACCCACAACCAAACCATCAGTACCTTAGAACAAAGGTTAGGTATAACTACACATCACGTAGATCATTGGCTTTGCCTACGACCCAAGATCTAAGGCCAGACTTGAGCGCGAAATATGTTAAATAGATCACAAGTCAGTGGTCCATGTTCACCCAAATCCGGGACTACCAGACTCGGAAGCAGAGCTAACGGCAGCGGTGGACGCCGGAGCGTATCGGGCATCAAACGGGTGGCCTCCCTGGATCGAGTTCTACCCCTAAGTGTAGTCCTCGTCCTATCGATCTCGCAGACCACCAGTCCGTTATGGGTTTGAAGAAATAGACTAAGTAGTTGTAATTGTAGTATTTCCTGTAATATTTTCATATTCCTGTATTGGTCTTTATACGTACTTATCTCCTAATGTAACAGTTATTACAATGTATAATATAGTTAAGATTAATAGATTAGCTTCTAAATATAGAGTTTACCAATATTGTTATTGTGTTTATATGAGTAAAATAAGGGTGGAGGTGTGATGTATGCGTGTTGTTGCGCGCAGCGTAAGTTAGTTAGTCTAAGGTGACAATAAACGGAAGAACACGCGCACGCCTTTTATTTACAAGTACATGACATGTTTTTAGCTCTTAGTGGGCAATCTACTTTCTGTGTCCTTTATATTTTGTGTCTCAGGTTACCACAACTTTCCTCAATTGATATGCAAGCCAATGTGTATTACAATAAGATGAGAGGAGAGTCGATTGAAACCAGTATTATGACCCTAACTAATGTTATTATACATGTACTAGTGGCCCGCCCTCACTTCGCTTCGGGACCGTAATTCAGAAATGAACCAATAGATGGCGCTGTGTCCAATTACATCGCGCAAGCGTTTCGTGTTTTCCGTTTACCTATAAGCCTTGTCGTTGTCTATTGAAGTTATCTCTTTATAAATAGTATAGAAGAAGAAGAAGAAGATACAAGATATAGATGTGTAGGTGCCTATGTATGTTAATCGCGTGGTTGTACTGGGCTCTAAACCTTTGATGAAGTAATCAAGTTAGGAAATTAAAGCACAAAAGTTAACTTCACGTACCCCATGTCTTATAAAACCATTATCTGGAAATATTATTTGTCTTTCACAAACTGTGGCTTAGGAGTTGTAGAACAATAAAACTTTTGTACAGTCGCCGTCAGATATATCGTAGCAGACAAGGTAACCATTAATATCTGAACATTCAGTACTGCATTAATATCTGAGCAGATGCCAGTCATTAACTTCTGAACATACAACTAACCAATAATATCTGAACTGTCATCCTTCACGCACGCCAATACCAATGCGAGGTTGCCTATCGTTTTAGAAATCAATTTGACAACGTCGCGTTCGTCGCTCAACATCTATAATACTTATATAAAGTTCGATTACCACTGACTGACTCACTGATTAGGGCTGTTTTGTTGGTGTGTTGGGGTTTATTTTAGCGGAAAAAGTTTTGACAACCCTGAATGTTTTTTAATCAATCCAGATTTTTGATATTTAAACAAAAAACAAAATGGCGGCCATTTTTGCGACATCAACTTTTTTGTTACAGCAGTTATTCGAAAAGTGAAAAGTGTCTCAGAATCACCTGAATGAATGAATGAATCATCAATCTTATCATATAAACGAATACAATCATCTTTAACATTTTCGCTTCGTGACCGCTCGTTGGTATTTAAGGGGACAGAGTATTCATATGTGATAGGTAGCAGGCGAGCAGGTGGATCACCTGATGGTAAGCAATTGCCGCCGCCCATGGACACTTGCAACACCAGTGGAGTTACAAGTGCGCTGCCAACCTTTTATCCCCTTCCCCCCCGAGTGGGCCACCGGTACCCTCACTCACTCGGCGAAACACAGCACAGGGGCTGCTTCACGCCGGTTTTTATGAAACTCCTTAGTTTCCAATTACTGTTAATGCCTACATCCTGGCCACACACTTTTAAAAATAATTTTCAGATTCAAATATGTACCTAAGTAATGACACTTTGTTTCTTTTCTTTACGTACTTTGTTTATCCTGATATATGACTGACATCTGCTCAGATATTAATGCAGTACTGAGTGTTCAGATATTATTGGTTAGTTGTATGTTCAGAAGTTAATGACTGGCATCTGCTCAGATATTAATGCAGCACTGAATGTTCAGATATTAATGGTTACCTTGTCTGCTACGATATATCTGACGGCGACTGTAATCATGATTAAGTTAAGGATCTCTAATCAATGAATTTCGAGTAATTAATTGCTCTATGGTTTATTGAGTAGTTTCAAACATGAGCTACCAATTTAGCCAAATACACTTTGGTTTGAAACTTTTATATGATTAAAGTGATTAATAATTAAGTGTACGTACTTACTTTCCTATAATATTCGGTGCTTGATTTAGCAACCAATACTTGATGCTTCTAAATAAAAAATTGAGAGCATGTTTCATTGTTGCTATAGCAACACAAATGATCAAAAGCATTTGTCGATTAAAATCGCCACCCAGTAGCAACTCGACACGGGAACAGGCTTAAAAACTATGGTGGGATGTTTTTAACACCTAGAATGAATTCAGTTAATCATAATGCAATACTGGAAGGATTTGTGTATAACCCTGGCTCAGCATTGGTGGTAGTCATAAACTGTGACCTACGGTCGGTTTCTGAATTGAGAATTTGAAGTTAAGCACTACTTAAGCACTACATTATTTCTGTTATGCTAATCAAACTATGTAATAAAATTTTGCTTACATTTGATTGCAAGATAATTCCACTGAGATTCTTATCTGGAATCTCTTGTGTAATAAGCGAGCAAGTTTGCACGTGATCGATCTCCTCAAAGAGAGACAATTGGATTCGGCACAGTTTAATTAATTTTTGTAAGAAACTTTATAATGAAATTTTAGCTGGACAATGTGTCAAATTCTCATAATAATTAAGATACTTTTTAAATATCTTCATATTTGCAAGAAGTTGAACTTTTATTATACTATTTTAAGGTGCGATGTACCTACATCCTAACTACTTACCTAAGTACGCCTAAGTACTTACCTAAGTACTTAGGCGAAATACTTTTTCCATGACATTAAGTTGTTTGCCATAAACTCTTGCCATTATAAGTTTTCATTGCATTTAAGTTTATGCCAATATGAATCATACCATCTAAGTAGTAAGTAAGTAAGTAGTAAGGCAATGCATGTGTTGCCTCTGTTTTTTATGTCATAGATGGCAGACAAGCGGATATATCTCCTGATCTCTTATTATGTATTCTGTGTCTTACTACTGTCGTGTTGTATCTGTTTTTGGTTGGTCAATAAATGTTTACTTACTTACTTACTGATGGTAAGTGCCGCCAGCCATAGACGCACGCAACCCCTAGTGAGACTCATAGGTACAATAGTGATCACTTACCATCAGGAGAGCCGTTTACCCGTTTGTAATGTAAAGAAAAGATGATCTCAACTTATTGATAACATATTACTTAAACCTTTTTCAGTAGTACAATACGTTTCGCTAAAGAAAACGTTGAATATCAAATCTGTTAAATACTTTACGAGAACGTTAAACCCGACTTTGCACATTGTTATTAAAGTCTTACAATTAAGGAGCTATACGAATGAAACTAGCGCCGCCAATCTATCTACACTGATGGCGGCGAAAATATGATATTTTTAAAGAAAATAAAACATTACAGACTTAGATCCAAGTAAATTGGATTTTTCAAGATGCAATATTTCTAACAGCGACAAATAAAAATAATGTTAATTGCCACTTTTAGCAATAATTGACATTATTGTTACTTGTCGCGTGTTTTATTTATTGTATTGCATCTTGAAAAATTCAATTTACTTTTATCTAAGTCTGTAATATTTTGCTTTCTTAAAAAATATCGTATTTTCGCCACAATCAGTGTAAATAGGTTGGCGGCGCTAGTTTCAATCGTATAGCCCCTTAAGATAGCCTTGCAGTTGGGGCCCGGGCTTGTTATGAGGGCAGAGACAAGTGGCTGTCGTGTTGGCGCAGCCGCGACCGCAAGCCGGCTAGACGTCCTAGCCTGACTGAGTTATGGCCTGCGTTTCTAACTACACACCCCGACTCTAATTTTAAATACAAGAAATATTGTAGTTAAGTAAAGTAAAAATCCTTTATTACCAATAAACACTTTAACATAGTTTACATTATGCTGGTCCTCACACTAGGCTAGGCAACTCCTGTCCTGTGAGGAAAAGTGGAGCGATTTCCAGAAAAGAAAAAATGTGACATAGTAATCCTAAACTTTTTACAATTCGTGTAATTTAGATTTTAATTGGTTTAAATAACAATTATATTAAATGTTTTTTGGATGTAAAATACCTATGAAATATTTTATTTATTTAGACCCATCAATTTCTTACTGTTAAATTAAATGAGACTGATGAAAATCCTTTTGTAAATTACGAGTAGATTAATTAATGAAAGAATTCAATTTTGAATAAGAATTTCACTTAAAACCTGTTCATAACATTGACCTGCATATTTTTCAACTTCTCTTACCCCGGGTCTGCTTTGTAAAATAATTAAAATTTAAAAAGTAGGCATAACTAACCTAAGTGCTTAAAATTACGTTGCTTGTAATTTAAGCTTTTAACTTATTTCTAGTAAGTTATATCTTTAAGCCATATTTTGTTGTTGTCCTATTGACTACAAAAACAATATCTTTTATTCTTCTAATAAAGAGATAACTTGTATAGACAATGACAAGGCTTATAGGTAAACCGAAAACACGAAACGCTTGCGCGATGTAATTTAGCACAGCGCCATCTATTGGTTCATTTCTGAATTACGGTCCCAAAGCGAAGTGAGGGCGGGCCACTAGTAAATCAATAAATCAAACAAAATTAAATCACTGATACTTATTCTTGGTCGCATTCATCGATTGTGTAGCTTAGGCATTCCTAAAACAAGAACTAACTATAGAGCTAAGAAACACTAAGGACTAGTGAAATCGCTAACCCTTACTAACAGGGACCAATGGGGCGACGAAAGCGCTCGACTTGCCACAGCGCCAGACCAATATTCAATATTTGCCGAAGATACCAATGTCTGACTTGGATATTGATGTTTACGTCAAACAGGCTTAGTTATCTCGTGTGACAAAAACAAACACCGGACGAGAGGAGCGATTGTTGCCAAGGTTAAATGCCAAAATAGTTTCCTATAAGTGATATTTTCATAAGTGCAATTTGTATGGGACGTGCCAATTTAACGACCATTACCTATGATGACCAAACATCACGTTCACCAAACATCGTTATCGGTTATACAGACCTGGGGGGCAATTCACGAGCACTCAACATTCAAGTCGAATTTAGAGATTTCATTTTCATACATTGTCCACCTGGGGACTGCCCCTCTCTTGCACTCGACATTGAAGTTGAATTAGAGATTTGTATGGATGCGAATATATTAATTTATTTATTCTCTATTGCACAGAAAAAAGTACAAATGGCGGACTTAATGCTATAGATATTTCTCTACCAGTCAACCGTTGGGCGAGGCAGAAAGATCGATGACATATAATATGATGATCGATTATGAAGAGATATACCTATTGACGTTTCTAAAGTCGAATTCAATGTCGAGTGCACGAAAATTGCCCCTCTGGGATCAGCAGCAAAGCGTACTTCGGCGAATGTTGCCACGACTGCCACATAGTATTGTGCGCAGTGTTTGGACATCTTGGCACCTTGGCAAATTCCTTTTAGTTGTTTTCTTTATATTTTTATACAATGTCGTTGATGCGCAACTACCGCGGCCTGTGGACGCCTGCAACTCAAGAGGATCTGCATACGTGTTGCCGACCCTTTAAGAACCTTAACACTCCTTTTTTGAAGAATCTCATACTGAAGTCCCTTGCGAATACCCTCTAAAGGAAACTCATTCTACAGTCGAAGCATTCACGGGAGATAAAATATCTGGAACCGTACCGGGCTTATTTATGCTTTAATATGTCCCTGAAATGATTACTTAAACAAACCTCTTGTGATTTATATGACGATATTGCCAAAAATAAGTTGATATAAGATAGTTTTTAACTGAAACCAGATTTAGACAACAGTAGCGCTACCATGAGTTGACATCGAAAACTGACACAACGTAAACTATAGCTCTGTCTCTTTCAAATGCGTCAAAATGAAAGAGACAAAGCGATAGTTTTCGATAGCGAGGATAGTATTTCAAAATCATGGTAGTGCCACTGTTCAAAAGCATACAACTTTTGAAACCGTAAAAGGCCTTTAGCATAAGCCCTGACCCTCTTTATTTACCCACTCAGCTGTACGAATTGCTTCAAGTCTGTTATTGTTGGATTATTTTTCCAATTTCATTGGATTACGCAACAAAAATCTTTTACAAGACAACTTAAACAAGGAAAACCGTGTTTTTATTCCTTATTGCTATGCAAACGACGAAAGGAAATAATCAATTGGACATTGATGTTTATTCGATGGTTAGACGCCACTCGACCGGCCCTTAGAATTTTACAGAGCCCTGACGGTCTAAAACGAACCGGACGTTACGTCAGGATCGGAGTTTCCCTCTCTTTCATAAGCGCTGTGTATCACTTTTGTATGGGTGCGACAGGTATATTCTCATTTGTTACGGGACGGCTTCGTTATAATCCATCAGCTTACCTCGGCCCGAATAAGAGATTGGTTATTCATATTTTAAGTTACTCTTCAGAACGATAATGACAATAATGATCGACTAATCCTTGTTTGTTTTTGATTCTGGACTGAATTCAGCCCAGAAACCGACTTATAAAAAAAGGTAGATCAATTAATGTTTTTCATACAAAAAAACCTGTTTTCAGAGGGAACAAAATGTTTATCACACCATAAGCTTTATGCTAAAACGACAGTGCAGTATTGGTTATTATCATCAATCATGAATATAATTTATCATTTGTATGAAACTGTCCCAAACATGTGATACACGATATATGCGCACTAATATCTACTTGAATGGGAATTGGCCGATATTTTTATTATTATAATGTTCGGGTTGTACTTAAACACAGATGTTTGTAATGGTCAGGAAACCCGTAGTACCAGCATAGCACGATGAGACATTAATTTAGACGACCCGTTTAGCGCAGTGGTTTGAACACCGGTTCAGACGCAAGGGACGTCAAGGGTTAGATTCCCGCACCAACACAACTGTGATGTCTCAATTTTTCAAAAATCGGGATATTCAACAGTGAATTATTACCATTTTTTATTTACCTGGAGAGATCACTGCCGCCCATGGACATCTGCAACACTCGACACGTCACAGATGAGTTGACAGCTTTAAATGAAGGAATAACCCCTTTTTTTTACAAACTAGTGGCTCAACCTCACTTCATTTCGGGGCCAAGGGCGAAGGTTTACCTACCTATGAGCCTTGTGGTTGTCTATAGAATTTACCGCGTATATTTAGTATAGAAGATGAAGAAGATCTTCTTTTATTTATTTGAATCATCGCGTCATATGAGCGGTTTTTGGCGGCATACGCAAAACGCTAAAGAGGCAAGTGAATGTAGGCTCGCATCCGTGCGCCGACAAATTAGAATAGAAATAGTTGGCAATGTTTGCTCGGGCCCGCCGCACACCATTACCCTAGGATGGGGTAAGTCCAAACATTGTCATAGTAATCGCTGGTTTATTCAACGAATGCACGTCTTGCTTTATCTTGGCCAGTGGTTGGTTCTTATTTTAAATTGAATAGAGTTCAATATTAATTGATAACTCCATTCAAAGATTGATATGATCAGCAAATAATGGCTTTGCAAATACGATTTTTCCTGTGCAATTATTTGTATAGTAGAGTTAGGTAGAGAAAAGTTGTTTTTTAATTGACTGATTCGTTAAATATCATATGTTTTTGAAATGAATTACTTAACAGAATTTTTACTCAACATCTTACATATCTAAGCTAAGCATTTCCATAACACATGTGGTATGGAAATCGGATAGCTTAATGAATTTGCTACATTCAGGTAGTAGGTACAAAATAATTTCATAATGTAAGAAATAATTTATAAAGTGACGAATTTTAAATATAAAATAATATTGGATACTAATCTACTAATTAAACTAATTATTGGATAATAATCCAATAGAACTAATGTGGTTCAGAATGGTTGGTATAAGACGTGGTTAAAGGAATGTAAATGTCCATCGATACAATCTGTATAGAGAGCAGTTTTATAGTTTGTAATACAATGTCCTATTTTAGCGACCAGTCAAATGTAGAGCACACGTGACACTCTACCTACGACATTCTGTTACGACGAGAAAAATGTAACAGCTAAATAAATCGAAAAACTTTTTACTTTCATCTTAAATAAATGTGTTACTCATACAGGCTTTTAAGATTTGATATACCAATTTTTGCTGACCGTAACCCGAACGCTACTAGAACTAGTATAATCTTTGCAAAACCTAATTGACTTTCCAGGGTTCAAATTGTGCAAATTTTGTAATTCGGTTCAAGTTGCTCAAATTTTCTGTAGTACACTTTATCATGCCGAGTTAAACCACTCCCATCTTGCAAAGTCCAAGAAGGGTAACTCGGCGTAACGCCGTGGGTACCTATTTGAAAATTGCCAATACACCACCAAATAACCGAAAATACATTTAAAAGGGGACCCTGGAGCCTACACGATGCTCGTCACGTTTCGTATTACAGGTGTAACTTGTATTTTTGAAAATACAAGTCACGCAATTTTTGTGGCAAAGAAACTAAACATGTACCTACATAAATAGGAATAGATACTCTGCCGTGTTACGCACAACTCTGCTATCTCAAAAAACATAGTTTTGAGAAAAATGGCTTTGAAGTTTTAAACAAACATTTACTTGTAGCGTATTAAGGAAACATGCTATATAATTGTAACTGACAGATTAGGTGTGTAAATGCTTCTAGAACATATTGACATATAATTTTATTTTATATCTATAAAACTTAATTTTTAAATTGAGATAAACGAGTTCGCATAACCAGAACTTCATACAAATGTGGTTACGCGTCGTGTGATAACTTAATGTAGAAGAGTTGGGTGCAACCAAAACACACGATGCAGGGAAAGCCTATCTATGTTATCTATTTAGTTGTATTAGATGCGTTTGACTAATAGGCCCTGTTTTCTGACTAGTGGTTAACCAATTGTCAAAAAAACCTTAACAAATTGTTAAATATCGCTGAATTTGTATTTTTTGACCAATAGTTAGCTGAACCAATAAGCGATTGCTAATCAACGAAAGAGGCCCTGGCGAACCACCCACCAACCCGCACTGGTCCAGCGTGGTGGGTTATGGTAATCCTCCTAATGAAGAAGACAATATTGCCTCGGCCCCCAGTTCCGGCAGCCCTGCTATTCTGGTTTTGTTAACGACAGGCAGACAGGCAGGGGGTGCTAAGAATCTCCGGGATAAGGAAGGCCGCCATACCACACTGAAAATCCTTCGGGACGAGGGTGCAAAATTCTGTGAGTTGCGACGTACGGGCAAGCGGTCTAAACTTTCGAAAGAGACTCTGGGCCTAATGGACAAGAGGCGGAACGATCCATCAGTCACTTCGGCAGAACAACGGGCTCTGAATAAGTCCATCTCCAAGCTGTTAAGACGTGACCTCCGAAGCTTCAATGCACTCTCAATACAGAGAGCAATTGAGCAGAACCAGGGGCCCAAAGTCTTCGTACAACAGCTTGGAAGGCCACCTGTCGAAGTTGACCATAACAAATGGAGAAGTCACCACGTCAAAGCCAGAGATTCTTTCGGAAGTTTACACCTTCTATAGCCAGTTATAAAGTCAAGTCAAGTCAAGCCCCGGGAGAAGACGGAGTCACAACCGAGCTTCTGAAAGCCGGTGCTGGAGGAACTTTTCTCCGGAAGAACTCTTAGGGCGTGGCAGCGGAGCTTGGTCGTATTGTTCTTCAAGAAAGGCGACAAAACCTTACTGAAGAACTATCGACCAATTTCACTCTTATGTCACGTCTATAAGTTGTTCTCAAGAGTCATTTCGAATCACCTTACACGAAGACTTGACGAAGCTTAACCTGCAGAGCAGGCCGGGTTCCGACGGAGTTATAGCATCATATACCATATTCACACAGTGAGACAGGTTATACAGATGACCAAAGAATATAACCAGCCCCTGTGCATGGCGTTTGTGGACTAAGAAAAAGCTTTGACTCCGTCGAGAACTTCTCGAGGCCTTGCAGAGGTGCAAAGTCGATTGGCGATATATCGAGGTGTTAAGGTGTCTGTATGACGCCGCTAATATGTCCGTAGTAATCCAAAATGGCCAAACCGAGCCTGTCCTGCTGCGACGTGGTGTGAGACAAGGAGATGTTATATCTCCGAAACTCTTCTCCGCTGCGCTGCAGGACATGTTCGAAACGCTTAACTGGAAAGAGCGCGGAATCAATATTAATGGCGATGTCACACCTGCGATTCGTGCGTAAGGATGTTTAGCTCGTTTGTTACTAGCATCCTTCTGTGCATTATTATTTTGTGGCAATAAAAGTATTTGTTTGTTTTTTGTTTTTGTGTTTGAGAGACAATGTTACTTTCGCATTAGTAGGTAATAAGCTCTCGCATTTATATAATTTCCTTCTTTCATTAAGGTCATTATAAAACCAGTTGAGTGAGTCTAGAGACCTTCAAACTTCGGTGATTTAAGCCTAACAGCGAAGTTATGAGGTCCAAGTTCGGGAGATTACCTACTTGGAACTTATCTAAGTTCTAAGCTATTCTGAATATTGACAGATTGAGTAAGATTAAACAATCGCTATGTAGGCTAAGTAGAAGAACTACTTACTTACTTACCTATATCAAAGAACAGTTCAATGGCTACCTCTAAAAATCACTTAAGTACGAGTAGGTAATGCAATCTTATAAAATACTCGGAAGATTTTATATAATACCTACTCATAGGTTCTTTATTTATTTATGTAGAAACTTTATTGC
>JABMDO010001670.1:0-12264 GCA_014851415.1 Cnaphalocrocis medinalis
TTGCTCATTAAGTAAATAATCTAAAACAGCATCACTGTTTTCTTGTAAAAGCGGGAATTTCTTATATTACCGATGTTTTGTTTAGAGGTTATGTTGTATATTTACAAGAATACCATTCCTTAAAATGTAAATAACGAGAATAACCATCCTTTGACAGTAGGTCTAGGATAGTCTGTGGTTGGCGGCGCTAGTTTCATTCGTAGGATTGCTTCTTCATGGGCTTCTTTCAACCACAGACTATCCTAGAACCTACTGTCAAAGGATGGTATTCTCGTTATTTACATTTTAAGGAATGGTATTCTTGTAAATATACAACATAACCTAAGAAGTAGTAAGAGCTTTTTTTTTTATTTTTGCTAAAGTAGGCAGACTAGCGGCTTAGATTGGGATAATTATTTGTTACTCAGTGTTATTATATATACAGTTACTGGTGTTAAAATAAATAGATTCAAGCACAATTAGTACTTTTATTAAGGCCAAACCAAACAGGTTAGAATAGAAATAAATACCTATCTACGTCCCTAAGAAATGACTTAAACCCAATGAGTTATATATATAGAGCAGAATACCTACAAAAAAAAACGTGCCGGTTTAGAACATAAAATGGGCGGACTGACAGCTATTTTAGTGCTGCTCTGTTGATAATGCTTTATCGATATCATAATTTGTCAAGTCGATACTGACTGGGGGTCTAATTTGAAGTGAAACGCAAATAAAGCATTGAGTATTGAAGTAATTTTGAGACTCAAAAAACGATTGAGAACGTCATTTCGTAATTTGAAGTGACCATTCTTTCGTTTGAGACCGATGGAAGTTGTTTTGACAGAACTCGTCTCAAATCCTAATTTGAAAGCCTAAAATGACATTCGTAAAATTGATTGATTAGAAGCTTAAGTTACTGGTTAAATGAAATCAAAGTATAAATAGATAGGTACTCTTTATTGCACAAAGTTTACAAGTCTTCTTGAAGTAGGTAATAATTATGCTCTTAATATGTATATGTAATAGATAATATAGATCTTTTTATTGCAAAATTAAACTTAACTAGTGTTGCGGCAACACCAGGATCATAGCGGCAACACCAGGATCATAGAACCAATCATTCCAATCAACGAATTTTATCGCGTGATATGCGTCCGCTCTCATTGGTGCTTCATAACATGATATCGCACAAGCGGACCAATGGGAGGCGCCGATGACGTCGCGGAAATCGACTCAACGGACATCCGGATCGCCACTGCATACAAGGAACACCTAACGCGCACATCTAACTCGTAATTTTAATCATTTTAATAGTTTGGTCTGTGACCACTAAATAAGTATTTCTTTACTCTCTAATACCGAGTTTTCTTTCCTTCACCTCGTCCACTACAACTAGGTATACAGATATGTATTTAGGTAGTAGAGCTTGTAGTGATATTATCTTCCTGAGTTCAGTTCGTCGCAGTTTGTAGAAAGAGATCTGTAAGTAAGAAAATTATGGTATTATTGATAAGATTATAATGATATTATCTACTCTTAATAATAGAGGTAGGGCAATGGTAGCTCAGTGAATAAAAACAGGGAGGTCGTAGCAGTAGGTATGTAATACCGGTATCATTAATAACAATCTCAAATTGACGAGTTTACGATATGTGATCAAATCAAATTATTACAATACTCCCCAAAGTGAAATTCAATCGCTTAGCATAAAAGGTTTATCTTCATCGTAAATATTATCGATGTTTTTACTACAACCCTAGTATAAACTCACGAATTTTTATAACATAAAAATATTCAAAATGAAGCATAATTATGGACTGAAAACACACGGATAGAATCACACGGGAAACAAAAGTGTAAAACATTCAAAGTTTCTATAAATATAATGAACATTTTATAATAATTAGAAAAAAAATATAACATAACCGGTGCAATGTTAATCTTTGCTGATTTTCGCTTTTCCTTGAGCCACATCCTATAACACTACACTTGGGCATAATGATTAAATGTTTCTTCAATATCCTGTGTAATGTGGACAACGAGTTCTCAAAAGAAAAGAAATTATTATTTATTTTTGTCGGAAGAAACGGTGAGTTGACACTTCATGTACTTCAGAAAACTTGGCTTTTTGGCCGCATTAGGCATTAACGTGGTTGTCAAACGACAATTTTTCCGATTATAGAGCTGAATGAAATAGTGTCATCTCTTTTCACTTATGAAATCAAGGCTGAGTTAGATAGAGAGAACAATAGTTTTGAGAACTCCACGTCGACACGCATGGTATTTGTATAACTGATTTCTGTATAGGACAATAGGCCCGGGTCCATATATTAAGTCAATGCTTAAACCGTTATTTGATTAGCTGTCCACTGTCTTTATCTAGCGTCAAACGCGCTACGTTTCGTTTCATCAAATTAAATCAAAATACTTTTTTGATGAAACGAAACGTATTTCGTTTCATCAAAAAAAGTATTTTGATTCACCAAAAAAATATATTTCGAATTCTACGAATTAACTTGACAAAGTAGTTCATTTTAACAAAAAATAAATGTTCTAAGTGTAGGTAATGAATGACGTGGTAATGGCGATTAATATGAGAGACTACACCGGTAAACGAGAACAAAAACCACAAAAAAGTAATTACGTGAAAATAGGTAAATAAAAACAATTTGATAATAGTCAGACGACAACCATTTGACACCTCGAAAAAGCATAGATAAAAAATTAGGTTGCACCATGGTTGCACAGGTTGACAGCCAGTCGCCAACAAACAGTAGATTAAAGCGTGGTTTGAACTAATTTATGAGATACTCCCGCTTTATCATATTATAAAAATATTTTCATATAAATGTCCTTTTAAATCAGCTATATTGTCATATTTTTTTCATCAAGGGTAATTGTTAAGTCTTATCCCGCCGTAGTTCTTTCAATTTTTTCTTGGTCTGTGAATGTCACTATAAACTATTTTCTTGATTGACACTGACATGAGTGACAGACACAACAATAATGTTCGTAATTAGGAAAGAGGTTACCTATCATTTCAAGGGTCGATTAGATTGCGAGGAGAACAGACGGCCGTTGGGGTAGAAAGGTCCTTGAGTGGAGGCCACGAGCCAGAGGCCACAGCAGTGGCAGGCCTCCCACCAAGTGGACCGACGATCTGGTGAAGGTCGCGGGAGTCCCTTTGGATTCGGGTGGCACAGGACCGATCTGTGTGAAGAACTTTGGGGGAGGCCTATGTCCAGCAGTGGACGTCTATTGGCTGAAATGATGATGATGATGTTTTATCTTGACATTTAACATTATTGCACTAAATTTCAACCTTATTGCATTATGAATGTTCTAACGATATTTAGCGGAAATAGGTCTCAAATTAATACTCGTGACTGTACATAAAACGATGTTACAGAATAATTTGGATCTGGCATGCAAACAAGGTATTATACCTAACAATATAAGACTATCAATAATTAAGTAGATAGATTTTCCAAGTAAAGGCAGGCCTGTCCCACTCCGCGTGTAGGTATCGAACTTGCAAGTACATGCGGCGTCCCCTCCGGAGGGCCAAATTAGTAGAAAATCACGAGCGAGCGGCGGCGGGCCACTAGTTCTTCATGAAGAGAAAAAATTCAGACAGACACACTTTCCCATTTATAATATTAACTAGTGGCCCTCCCTCACTTCGCTTCGGGACCGTAATTCAGAAATGAACTAATAGATGGCGCTGTGCTCAATTACATCGCGCAAGCGTTTTGTGTTTTCGGTTTACCTATAAGCCTTGTCGTTGTCTATAGAAATTATCTCTTTATGAATAGTATTGATGATGATCATGATTGATGATATGATGATGATGATTGATATGGATATTTAGGTTTCTTCTGTAGTCTGATATCTGTAACACAAGTGCTTAAGCTACTTAGTACGGAGTCAGGTCAATGTATGAGATGTTGTGTGAATTTAATTTGTCCTAATGTTTCTGTATATCTTTCTTTGCTATTGTAATGATGTCAATATGTTGATAAACGATTTCGTACAATACTACTTATCATATCGGCTATCTATTATATTAACCTTGTTTAGCAATTATTGTTTGTTTAGCTATCTTGTATGTGTAAACTGTTACTTACAATTAATATTTGTCAATCAATTTATAAGAACAGATAAGCCGAAATAAACAGGAAAAAAAGTACTAAATAATATGATAAAAGTCAATGTTTGGATGAAAGAAAAAGATTGGAATTTGGATAAAAAATAAACGAAATAAATGCGCACTAATTCACCTGACACCCCGTTGGTCTAGTGGTTTTTTTTAGTGATAGGTAGCAGACGAGCAGGCGGATCACCTGATGGTAAGCAATTGCCGCCGCCCATGGACACATGCAACACCAGTGGAGTCACAAGTGCGCTGCTAACCTTTTATCCCCTTCCCCCTCCGATGGACCTCCGGTACCCTCACTCACTCGGCGAAAGACAGCACAGGAGCTGCTTCACGCCGGTTTTCTGTGAGGCAGTGGTATCACTCCGGTCCGGTTAAGTACCGAGTCATGATCAGGGGGTCGAGTAAAAAGTATGTTACGAACTTGGGAAGACTCGAGTCACTCAGAGGGCAGTGGATAGGGCTATGCTCGGAATCTCCTTGCGTGATCGTGTCAGAAATGATGAGATCCGCAGGAGATGAGATCTAAGGTCGCGGAAATAGCCCAGAGAATTGCGTCGCTCAAGTGGCAATGGGCAGGGCAAATTGCGAGAAGAATAGACGGCCATTGGGGAATGGTCCTGGAGTGGAGGCTGCGTACATCGACGATCTAGTGAAGGTCGTGGGAGTCCCTTGGATGCGAATGGCACAGGACCGATCTTTGTCCGTGCCCAATCTTTTTACTTTTGAATTTATGAAATCGTAGTTTTAAGTATGAAAAATACTGTTATGGGTGGTTTAAGTGGCTATATCGATGAAATTAGCGCCGCCAACCTATTTACACTCATTGTGGCGGAAATTTGATATTTTTGAAGAAAATAAAACATTACAGACTTAGATCCAAGTAAATTGGATTTTTCAAGATGCAATACAATATATTATAAAACACGCGACAAGTAACAATAATGTCAATTATTGCTAAAAGTGGCCGTTATTAGCAATAATTAACATTATTGTTACTTGTCGCGTATTAGTAATATTGTATTGCATCTTGAAAAATCCAATTTACTTACTTCTAAGGATCTAAGTCTGTAATGTATTATTTTCTTCAAAAATATCATATTTTCGCCACAATCAGTGTAAATAGGTTGGCGGCTAGTTTCATTCATATATCCCCTTAATGTGCCGCTGAGTGTAGTATAGAAGATTGGAGTTAGTGTGGTCACAACCGTACTAATACCGTACAGTAGGTACTTTACCCAAAGCATATAATACTGAAGTAAGTCTTTACCTTTGTACACGTAGAAAAAACAGGAAATTTGAAAATGACAGTGATTTGTTCAGCGTTTACCGAGATCAATGATAAGGAAAACATTTGTATTAGTATGATCACGCATTTGTGGTTAGGGTGGTTTTACCCGAATGTGGTATAGGGTATGAGTGAGCGTATATGGTGACTGAACCCAATATACAATGTATGACTCAAGTACCTACAAAAAAAAAGTTTCAGCCTGTATATTGCCCTAGTAGCCTACTTAAGCTAGACATAAGTAGCATTATGACTCGAGTAATACTTCGGATTTTTGTAGCCACCTTCCTTCCTTCCTATTTAACTTATGAAAAAAATGCTTTCCATCAAAAGTTGTAGAACAAATGGAAATCCTACCGTTTTCTCTTTAACATATAAAAAATTTCAGCCTGTACATACTCTGCAGGGCAAAAACCTCCATCATAGAAATCAAGTCATCGCTACTATGACGGTATTAGGCTAATGCGATGGGCGATCACTAACCCGAGCTATGTTCGAAAAATTCAACACATACATATTTTTTCTCGACCCAGGAATTGAACCCGGGATCCAAAGATCATGGCCCGGTACTGAAACCACTAAATCAACGGGGCGTTGACGATGACAGGCGATATAAGTAAATGACTTTATTTTTATTTTTATCTTCCGGCAAAATGTCAAAATATGAGGATACTCATATTCTCTCTTTTTAGGGGAATCACAGTTTTTCCCTCACATTTACGCACTAAGTTACTTTATATTCGACAGGCATAGGGCGTTGAGGAAAACGCAACGAACGATGAACGATAAGGGATTTCCCTCTCGAGTCGACGAGGAGTGGTGTATTGGAGTCAAGAGTTACAACTTCGTAAAGTAGGTTATTATAAGTGTTTTGATTCGCAAGGAAAAGCCACTGGGCAATTTTTTTTATGTCATGTTTTAAGTGGCAGACGAGCAGACGGATCACCTGATGGTAAGCCCCCCATAGACACCCGCTACACCAGTGGAGTCACAAGTGCGCTGCCAACCTTTAACCCAGGCCTCCGGTACCCTCACCCACTCGACGAAACACAGCACAGGAGCTGCTTCACGCCGGTTTTTTGTGATTTCAGTTGATTTTACAATGAGAAGGTGCGTAATCTCGGTTTTATTGCTATTAGCGATCTCTTCCAGACAACCTTGGGGTTAGAGGTAATGGCGTGTAACCGTAATGACCGGGACCAGAGGAGGAATCTTTTGCCCAAGACATACTTTGGGTCGCCATTCTGATGGCGTATTTTAGTAATTTAGCAAGTATTTTTTTAATGTAAAGCTGGCATATTATTGCCTATTATTATGCAATGTGGGAGGATTTTGCAGCTGAGCGCCTCAGCTGGAGGAAGATAGTCTACGAAGGCATAGCCCAACAAGCTTGGTTTGACTTACTGGCATCAAAGCGTGCTAGACGTCATGCTGGAAACCCCCCATCCGTTTTGCTTGCAGCAAATGCGGACGAAACATACAAACGCGAATTGGTCTGTACAGCCACGAGCGAAGGTGGTGTCCCTACTTAAAATGCTACTTAAATCATCTGCTAAGATGCAAAGGCCTATTATAAGTAGGTATATGCAATGTCTACGGAACAATGGTTTTACGACAGTTTGCTTCGGTTCGTTTTATTAGGGTTCCGTAGCCAAAATGGCAAAAACGGAACCCTTATAGTTTCGTCATGTCCGTCTGTCCGTCTGTCCGTCTGTCACAGCCGATTTACTCGGAAACTATAAGTACTACAGTGATGAAATTTGATGGGAATATGTGTTGTATGAACCGCTACAAAAATATGACACTAAATAGTAAAAAAAAGAATTGGGGGTGGGGCCCCCCATACATGTAACTGAGGGATGAAATTTTTTTTTTCGATGTACATACCCGTGTGGGGTATCAATGGAAAGGTCTTTTAAAATGATATAAAGTTTTCTAAAAAACATTTTCTTAAAGTGAACGGTTTTTTGAGATATCAGCTCTCAAAGTCGTAAAAAGTATGTCCCCCCCCCCTCTATTTTATAACTACGGGGTATAAAATTCTAAAAAAAAATAGAGGTGATGCATGCTAATTAACTCTTTCAACGATTTTTGGTTTGATCAAAGTATCTCTTATAGTTTTTGAGATAGGTTGATTAACTGTAATTTTGGTTAAGTTATTGTGCTTACACTGAAAACGATGGCTGAACCTTATAAGATAGATCAATATTCATACATAAAAAGTACAAGGCAAAATACTACGGAGAGTTTAGGCTCCATTCACCAGGTGTATAAATTGACATAATAAGGGTTTATTATATTGCTGCTACGAACCCTTTGTGCGCGAGGCCCGACTCGCACTGGGCCGGTTTTTTTTGGACATTTAGATATGGCGACGGTAGGGTTTTAGTAACATTCTTTAGATTATTATTGTTTTAATCGTCTAGAATTTTATCTAATCGTAGAATCTAGTTGTGATGCTATTTTTTAGCATACGGATTTGTACACTTTTTGACGTAACATTATTTCAGCCTCTAATTCACTTCTAGTATAATAGCTACTGTTAGCTACGGAATGAAAAGTATTAATTTCTAAATATGTATATTTACCCTGACCACATATGTAAGGTTTACAGAAAATAAGAAAACCTAAACCTTATAAAATATTCTAAGGCACCCCGTTGCTAGCCTGACTGACATCAACACTGCAACGGGGTTGCCAGCAAGATCTATCGCCAACATCTCTCCCCGCCTGGTAAGAGCCGAAGGTCTTACCAGAGAAGCTTATGGCGATAGGTCCAGCTTGCTATTTACGGCGCAGGGTCGCCGAAGGACCCCTGCGCTGGTCCTCACGTCCGCTACTCGCACGACGCCGTCTTTGGCCGGGGGAATACCTGCACAACCCTGCCTGCGAGGGCCACACTCCGCGTGGTGACTGCCATCGCAGATCAGGACAATATCGGTAACTTTTAAGTCCATTAGGCTGGCGTATTGGACCTCGCGGCAACAGGTTTGGGCAGGTATTCCTTACCCAGCGAACCCAAAACCGGTCAGCGAGACGGACCGCCTTCTTCCATGCGAGCCTTCCGGTGAGGTCTGCATCCACAGAGTCGGGCGTGGGCAGGGTGGCATTCGCCTCAGGAGAAAGTGGGTTGTGGCGTAGAGGAGACTTGGCCGCAACCCGACGCAGTTTTAAATGATTGCCTTGATGTTGATGCTGAGGCTGCGACCTCGCGAAAGGTTTTCAGCTTGTTAATCGTACACCCTTGTCAACAGAACGGTTTTCGCGTTGCCGTCGGCTACTACGGGTAGCCGCATTGAAACAAACCTTTGCTTTTAAATTCTCATGCTGGTTTAATGGGCCTCGCGGAAACGGGTTGTGCAAGTATTTCTCAACCCTGGTGAATCCAAAATTCTTCAAAGAGACGACAAGCCTTCTTCCGAGTAGTAAGCCTGTGTTAGCTACGGAATGAAAGTATTAATTTCTAAATAATGTATATTTACCCTGACCACATACCTATGTAAGTTTACAGAAAATAATAAAAACCTAAACTTATAAAATATTCTAAGGCACCCCGTTGCTAGCCTGACTGACAATCACACTACTACTATCAACGGGGTTGCCAGCTAAGATCTATCGCCAACATCTCTCCCCCCTGGTAAGAGCCGAAAGGTCTTAGCAGAGAAGCTATGGCGATAGGTCCACTTGGCTAATTACGCGTCAGGCCGCCGAAGGACCCCTGCGCTGGTCCTCACGCCGCTACTCGCAATGCCGTCGTTGAAGGGGAACACCTGCACTGCCCTGCCGCGAGACCAGGCTTGACGTGGTAAATCACCGTCGCAGATTACAAGTATATCTTTGCTTTCAATTGTCATGCGGTGTAATGGCCTCGCGGAAACGGGTTGTGCAAGGTATTTCCCAACCCTGGTGAATCCAACACTCTTCGACGAGACGAAGCCTTCGTCTGAGTAGTAAGCCCGCCGAAAACGTCCGCATCCAAAAGAGCCTGTTTGCGTCGAAAGACAGTTCGCTGCTTGCAGTCTCAGCCCGCTGGTCCGATTGGATTTTGAGGCGAGGCATCCGCGACGCTCTATCAGTCTCCGAATTGCCATAAAGGCTAACTGCAGTCGAGCTCCCCACAACGTCCACCACTTCTTGGGGTGGCATTGCCCTTGTTACCAGGAACATGAACAGTGGCGCCGAACGCACCTTGTCTCTCGAGCCTTCTTCACATGGGCCGAAATAGCCGCGATCGCCAAACTCAAACGCTGGGTGAAGGGGCCGAAGTCGCTCCTCCGGAGGATCACCGGTTGAAGGAGATGCAGGTTGCGCTTTTCCAAAAGCGGGCAAAATTGACGCCTGGCGGCGATAAATCGAACAATCGGACGTGGATTGAGGACAACATATTCCTGTCCCAACTGACGACGCCTGTCTCGTTCTGCCCATGCGTAGGCTTAGATATGGCAGTCTGCTATCAAGAGCTGATCTATCGGGGGTCGAACCCATCCAGAATATCGGATTCTTGACTTCTGGTGCTGCAGAGACTGAGACAGATCCTGCCACATGCCCTCAGCAGAGACGTCCGTCAGCCAATCGACGATCAATGATGCGTAGCGGCTATTTCTTCGGGATGACCCTCTCCAGTTTTCTCCCGAGAAAGCGTCTCGCTGAGCCGATTTGAGCAGGAACTCTTCTGCGTTCTGGAGACGTCGCATGCGAGCAGCGGCCGCCAACCAACTCTGCATAAAATGCTTGCGGAGCGCGGCTCTCTACTTCTTAAACAGCGGCGCGAATTGAAAAGCTCTTGCGGCTACCCGCAGTAGCCGACGGCAACGCGAAAAACCGTTCTGTTGACAAGGGTGTACGATTAACACGCTGAAAAACCTTTCGCGAGGTCGCAGCTCAGCGTCAACCTCAAAGCAATCATTTAGAACTGCGTCGGGTTGCGGCAAGTCTCCTCTGCATCTTCAAAGGAGAATGGGGAGAATGGGCTATGCGACCCATCTCTTTAAAGGGGGCCGAATCAACTAGCATCTGCTTCGCGTTCTCATTAAATTTCCACGAACTAATGTGGTTGACTGAATGGTATAAGGAGAATTTAGAGGGAAGGCTACCAAACAAAACCCAACCCAAGGCGGTACAAAACTGCCGCCGGCTGAGGCGCGGTACCTACTCTGTTC
Source organism: Cnaphalocrocis medinalis (assembly GCA_014851415.1). NCBI lineage: Eukaryota > Metazoa > Arthropoda > Insecta > Lepidoptera > Crambidae > Cnaphalocrocis > Cnaphalocrocis medinalis. Next base: position 10,586 of record JABMDO010001670.1, read on the forward strand.
TCGCTTCGATAGCGTTAAGCGCCAATCGGAAGTGCCTATTAACACTTTGGGGGCAGCCATGCTGTAAACTAAACTGTGCCGAAGATATCCCAGGCTGATAGCCCGTCGCGGGATGCCCCGTCAAAAATCCTTTCGGACAACGGAACAGCCTTTGTCGGCGCAAATATGCTCCTCAAGGGAGCATGGGCTGCAATAGAGCACTCCGCGATATTGGAATTTGGCAGCGGGAAACAACATTCCAGTGGCAGTTTCATCCCACCTTCCGCGGCCATCTATGGGAGGGGTCTGGGAGCGGCATGGTCAGAACCGATCAAGAGGTGTCTTTCCGTCGTGCTCCGTGAGACGGCACCGAGGGAGGAGGGTGTTAGCCACGTTCCTGGCAGAGATCGAGGGACTCGTAAAACCCAGGCCGCTGACGCATGTTGCCTGTTGCCCACGAGGACGAGCCGGCACTGACGCCCAACCACTTTCTCCTGAGGGCGAATGCCACCCCTGCCCACGCCCGACTCTGTGGATGCAGACCTCACCGGAAGGCTCGCATGGAAGAAGGCGGTCCGTCTCGCTGACCGGTTTTGGGTTTCGCTGGGTTAAGGAATACCTGCCAAACCTGTTGCCGCGAGGTCCAATACGCCAGCCTAATGACTTAAAAGTTAACGATATTGTCCTGATCTGCGATGGCAGTTCACCACGCGGAGTGGGCCTCGCGGCAGGGTTGTGCAGGTATTCCCCGGCAAAGACGGCGTCGTGCGAGTAGCGGACGTGAGGACCAGCGGCAGGGGTCCCTTCGGCGACCTGCGCGTAAATTAGCCAAGCTGGACCTATCGCCATAGCTTCTCTGGTAAGACCTTCGGCTCTTACCAGGGGGGAGAGATGTTGGCGATAGATCTTGCTGGCAACCCCGTTGCTAGTTGTACAACCCCGTTGCTAGTTGTTGATTGTCAGTCAGGCTAGCAACGGGGTGCCTTAGAATATTTTATAGTTTAGGTTTTTATTATTTCTGTAACCTTACATATGTGGTCAGGGTAAATATACATTATTTAGAAATTAATACTTTCATTCCGTAGCTAACATCGTGGTCCTGTCGAAACAAACTAGAAACCAGCTTAAATTATTTCCGCAAATTTTCAAAATTATTTCTTTCGGGCTGCCATATTTTTTTCTAAGTATTGTATTGTATACCTATTTTGATTCACTAGGTCACAGAAAAAGCCATGGGTAGTAGGGCAAACTCGTCATCGCGCATCGAGCGCCTCTACAGTAGCTCGCATTAAAGCGCAGAGGCGACACGCAAGCAACAGCTCGTTGCGATCGCGAAGAGGAAGCCGAAGCCACAGCTGCAGCCGCAGAGAGCCGCAGCCGCCGCAAAAGCCGCAACAGCAGCAACGGTTGCTGCAGCTGAGCGTGGAAGGCCGTGGAAGCCTCCTACGAGGGCCGAGGTCGCGGCGCTCGAGGCGGAGGATGTAATGAGCACCAGGAGCAGAGATACTGCGGACTGGGTTGCTCAAAGTTCTTCCCCAGGACCACCACTGGTTACAGTTGGTTTGGCAGCTCCCTCGTCGAGCTTTCCGGATGAAACCACTTCTCGAACATAACTCACTCGGTGTTTACAAACTGTTAGCTAATGTTTCTTGTCGCAGTCAAACGATAAAAAAGTCGCCGCTTATTTATTACGACGCGGG
>JABMDO010001671.1:0-23416 GCA_014851415.1 Cnaphalocrocis medinalis
GTTTTATTTATTATAAGCATACCCACGACTGTCTCCTAGCTTTGTGTGACTTCTTCTCTATTATTATTACAAATATACGTAACTAACGTAAGTATTTGCAATAAAAACGTCTTTATTGAGTTGTCAGTGTGTGACTTGTTATATTATTTCAATGTCAATTAAAATTTACTTGAATCGATATTACTTATGTTTCAATATAGATAAATATGTATTTTTAATTCGTAGTTGAGTATTAAAACAAAGGTCAAACTCGATTGTTAGTTGTACATGAGCAAGCAGACTAAAAATTTAAATGCCTACTAGACTTATAATAACTTTATAAGGTTCACCTACACAAAACCAACTTTATAGACATTTATCTTAAAGTAAACAGCGATATCATCCCAAATTAAGCCTGTCATTCCTATCGTTAACTAAATAAAGTGTCAAAAACTTTCCCCGCTGCCGAACTCAATATGATATCTTTTGAATAACTAAATCAAGGACAAATTATCGTTTGAGGAACGCCTGTTACTGTAGCACACTCAATAAGCTAATCTTTATTTTAGTACACATTTCATTGCCACTTGGATAGGAGTCGGAATCGTATAGTTATTGGTTGGAGCAGCAATAGAGATAGGATGTGAAGGACAGTCGGCGTCAGAAATCAGTGGCAGTGTCGGAGCACCGTGCGGCGATAAGATATGGAAATGTACTTGCTTATTATTACGGCTGCTTTGGATTCGACTGCTATATTTATTTTATATTGAACCGGGTTTTGACGGGAATTTTAGTTTGATCGTAGATTTCGTTTTGATTTTTTAAGATTTACTATATTCATGCCTCCAAAAGTTTTCTGCATTAGGTATGGAACTAGAGGTATATTGTTTCTTCTACATAATATTGTTAGCCGTACAAATAGATTGCCTACATCCCTCTTGGCGTGTGACACTAGAAATGTCAAGATGACAACGATGTTCTCTGATATAAGGTCACGCGCACTAATATTGAAAATTAATTATTGCGATTAAAATTGTGTACCTATGACCGCTTAGAAATGCGTTTCATTGTTAATAATACATAGCACTAAATACTTCAAGTATCAATCAAACCGTTGATTAGACACAGTAGTTTAAAAGGCAATAACAGCTAAGCATTTTGTTATCTCAGCATGCGTAATAATAATAATGGAGTGTCAATCGGCCATTGAGGAATAACAAGGGCTGCCACATTTTAAGAATAGAAGATTTAAATGTTCTCAAGAAATCTTTTTCAAAAAAATATTCAGTTTTCTCAGAAAGATTTTCTTTTAAGGTAAGTATCAAAACTAAAAACATTTTGAATTCAGGATGTTTGGCAAAATAGTCTAAACGCTTTTAGTTTTCTTACTAGAGTAACATAATACGCAAAAATATCTTCTGGCGTCTCAAAAACAGTTTTCAAATATGAACTGCACAGTGCACAGTGACTCGGAGTAAACCCTACGCTTGTAACATTACACTTTGTTTTGGATGACTTATATTCGTGGACGCACTATAATTTTAACTTACTACGTTATTATGTCTTGACATGTTTTATAGTACCTCCCATTGACTTGTCGGTGGATAGTTATGCCTGTTGTTCTTAGTAAAATACGTTGAAGTAATTTTGAGCCGTGGAAACAGTGTAGGAAGCGGGTATGATCGCTGTCTCACGTAGCACGTACTATCCAAGTCTTTTAAATAGGACGCCTTGTTTTTCTTAATGTGAAAGACCAACGCTATATCTACAGGCAGTGTGGAATAGTAGAGTACCTACAGTATAGGTACTAACATTGGAAGTTAATCATTAAAAAATCGGCTTCAAGAACGGACCAGCTTAAAGTTATGGGTCAAAAAACACTACCGTAAATCTTCGGTTGCTACTAGAATAAAATTAATACCGATTCAGTTATTTTATAAGTAAAGAATTTTATTAAGATCTTCTTATTTAAATATCAGCAATCGCTAAAACAAGATCCGTGACGACGGTGCGCGTACGCAGTTTCGTATTCGCCTTATGGATTCGGCGGTAGGTCCCCGTGAATAACAAACGGGGGCTACCGTTACGCGCGCCGTTAGGACACTTTACTACAAATCAGCTCCTTGTAGTATCATCTCGGAAATATTTCCTTGAGAGTATTATGAATGCTTGTTTGAGCCAGTAGCCGCTGTTGCATGATTTTTATCAATTCTAATAAGTTTGAAGAGAATAGACGTGTTTCAGGCTCAGCGCTTTATATTAAATTCAAAAACCTCACTTTTACATCCAGCCAGAGTTAAAGTTTCGAATGGGTATTATAATTTCAAAGTATTGGGATCTTAAGTTGTAGGGAAATTTAGACTTTAGGAACTTTGGTAGACTTTCCCCTGCGAATGGATACAGGATACAGAACCAACTAGCACACTGTGATTGGTTATTTCTAATCCACTGAGCTACCATATCATAGTGATAAGGCCGCCTTTATTGTACATTACTCCTGTAATAGCTTTTTAAGCTTCATACCCTGTTTTTTGCAATAAAATGTATATCCATTCATTAATTCAGCGCTATGACATTGCTTTTCAAAACAATTACTTTTATAAGTGGCTGCAGTCTTCCAATTTCAAACTTCCAACCTTTGTAGGTAACCTAAGCTATCACAAATAGTAATTAATCCTTACAAATGGAAAACACTTAAATTGCGCTAAGAAGAGCACAGATCCATATACAAAACCGTAATCTCTATCTTACCTAATCGTTGGAAAATTCCGACTGAGACCTTTCTTAATAAGTAATTGAGGTTACATTGATTCACTGGGCGCCATCTTGTGTTGATAACGCGCAATGCTAATTTGCACAGTGGCAGGAGGCCGATAACAAAACCATAATGACGATCAGTCATTTATTTAGGAGCGATGGTAGATCATGCATAAAAGGCCTTTCATGCTAGGTCGTGGTTCGAATCCGAGCATGCACGCTGAATTTCCTGTGCGTAGGTTTACTATTAGCTTGGCGGTTAGGAAAACATCGCTAGGAAATCGTTTCGGCTAATTTCTGAAACATGTAACCATATCCTGTTAAAGGGTTGCGATAGTCAGACGGCTGTCGCTTCTTTGTAATTACCAGACTCCCCAAATCCTGAATCAGGGCCTACCGTAGCTTTGGATACAAGTGTATTACACGCTAAGAAGAGATAGAGGGCAAAAAATATGAAATCACTAAGGCGTCGATTTCACATTTCATACATTCAAATCTATTCAAATATGTATAAATGTGATTTATGTGTTGTATAAGTTTTACTGCATATTCAAATCCAGTTTTTAATTAAGATTCCTCGTTATTAATTTCATACGAAGTTCTAGAACATCTTTTGTCAACGTTGATTGTCAGTTGAAATTACTTCAGTTTATTTCTTGTTACGATTTACTCAGAATGGTTTACCTACACAATGATATTACAAAGCATGGAACAGAAGAAATTATATGTTTGACCTTGAAAATACCCACGTATAGTTCGGTCTAAAGTTCAGTTTAGCCGTCTTCATTCACGCATATTATTATTTTTCTTTATTTTACACTCAGTTGCACAAACGATCAAATTTAATGACTTCCTTTAAGCTCTAATGAGTGGATTAAATTTATAATGTGTCGATCTAACTTTATAGTTTCTGCTCTTTTAAGTAACTAGCTCTTTTAGTTTGTGTTAATATTGAGTATACGTATACATGAGTACTTAAATATTACTTTACGCAGTAGAGGTAAGCATTAAATATTTCATTTAAGAATTAAACTTTGTCCTTTGATTTGGTTAGTAATTATTTTTATTACAGAAGTATAATACAATACTTATAATGAAAATACAGAACAGTTGCAAAATAGTCTGCTATAATCGTTTTATAATTATTAATAAAATAATAAGAATACAGACTGTCCGCTTTTTGTGTGACTTCTTCTCTATTATATACAATATAGATACTAACTAACGTAAGTACATTTATAAAAACTTCTTTATTGAGTTGTTGTCAGTGTGTGACTTTTTATATTATTTCAATGTCAATTAAAATTTACTTTAATCGATATTACTTATGTTTCAATATAGATAAATATTTATTTTTAATTCGTAGTTGAGTATTAAAACAAAGGTGAAACTCGATTGTTAGTTGTACATGAGCAAGCAGACTAAAATTTAAGTGCCTACTAGACTTATAATACTTTATAAGGTTCACCTACACAAAACCAACTTTACTAGACATTTATCTTAAAGTAAACAGCGATATCACCCAAATTAAGCCGTCATTACTATCTTTAACTAAATAAAGTGTCAAAACTTTCCCCGCTGCCGAACTCAATATGATATCTTTTGAATAACTAAATCAAGGACAAATTATCGTTTGAGGAACGGCCTTTTACTGTAGCACACTCAATAAGCTAATCTTTATTTTAGTTCACATTTAATTGCCACTTGGAAGGAGTCGGAATCGTATAGTTATTGGTTGGAGCCAGCAATAGAGATAGGATGTGAAGGACAGTCGGCGTCAGAAATCAGTGGCAGTGTCGGAGCACCGCGCGGCGATAAGATATGGAAATGTACTGCTTATTATTACGGCTGCTTTGGATTCGACTGCTATATTTATTTTATATGGAACCGGTTTTTGACGGGAATTTTAGTTTTCATCGTAGATTTCGTTTGATTTTTTAAGATTTACTATATTCGTGCCTCCAAAAGTTTTGGTACATTCTGCATTAAGGTATGGAAATACTATATTGGTTCTTCTACATATTATTGTTGGCCGTACAATAGATTGCCTACATCCCTCATGCGTGTGACACTAGAACTGTCAAGATGACAACTGTGGTTCTCTGAGATAAGGTCACGCGCACTAATATTTGAAAATTAATTATTGCGATTAAAATTGTGTACCTATGACCGCTTAGAAATGCGTTTCATTGTTAATAATACATTGAACATAATACTTCAAGTATCAATCAAACCGTTGATTAGACACAGGAGTTTAAAAGGCAATAACAGCTAAGCATTTTGTTATCTCAGCATGCGTAATAATAATAAGGGAGGTGTCAATCGGCCGTTGAGGAATAACAAGGGCTGCCACAATTTTAAGAATATAAGATTTAAATGTTCTCAAAAGAAATCTTTTTCAAAAAGTATTCAGTTTTCTCAGAAAGATTTTCTTTTAAGGTAAGTATCAAAACTAAAAACATTTTGGAATTCAGGATGTTGGCAAAATAGTCTAAACGCTTTTAGTTTTCTTACTAGAGTAACATAATACGCAAAAATATCTTCTGGCGTCTCAAAAACAGTTTCAAATATGACTGCACAGTGCACAGTGACTCGGAGTAAACCCTACGCTTGTAACATTACACTTATGTTTTTGGATGACTTTATTCGTGGAACGCACTATAATTTTAACTTACTAAGTGTATTATGTCTTGACACGTGTGTTTATAGTACCTCCCATTGACTTGTCGGTGGATAGTTATGATCCTGTTGTTCTTAGTAAACTACGTTGAATTTTGAGCCGTGGAACACGTGTAGGAAGCGGGTATGATCGCTGTCTCACGTAGCACATTACTATCCAAGTCTTTTAAATATGACGCCTTGTTTTCTTAATGTGAAAGACCAACGCTATAGTATCTACAGGCAGTGTGGAATTGTAGAGTACCTACAGTATAGGTACTAACATTGGAAGTGAATCATTAAAAAAATCGGCTTCAAGAACGGACCAGCTTTAAAGTTATGGGTCAAAAAAACACTTCCGTAAATCTTCGGTTGCTACTGGAATAAATTAATACCGATTCAGTAATTTTATATAAGTCCATCTTTAAATCTTAAGATCTTCTTATTTAAATATCAGAATGTCATGAACACAAAATCAGCCGAGACGGAAATCTCAGTTTGATGCAATCAATCTTTCCTTTGTTGATCGGTAAGGACGAGCTTGCTTCGAATTATAAATCTTCTATATCTAGTCTATCTTCTTCTATCTTCTTCTATATCTATACTATTAATAAAGAGGTAACGCCTCGGCCTGTGACTGACTGACTGACTGACTGATCTATCAACGCACAGCCAAAACTACTGGACCTAAAATCATGAAATTTGAAACATAGGTAGTTCTTACTATGTAGGCGCGCACTAAGAAGGGGTTTTGCGAAATTCACCCCCTAAAGGGGTGAAAGGGGGGGTTTACGTTAGTATGAAAGTCTTTCAATTTTGATGTTAGAGATTTGAAAATTTGGATTATGGTTGTTTATCAAAAATAAAAATTGACCTGTTTTAGTTTTTTTTTAAATTCAAGCCATAAAGGGGTGAAATGGGGGTTAAAACAATGTATGGGAGATTTATTATTTTTAAAGCTAGAGTCTTGAAAATTGGTATTTGGGTTTTCCATACAAATTAAATGAAAGTAATTTCAGCATTTTTTTTTCTTCAGCTTACAAAGGGGTGAAAGGGGGTTAAAACGTCGTATGGAAAATTCGTCATTTTTAAAGCTAGAGCTTTGAAAATTGGTATTTGGGCTTTGCATGCAAATGTAAAGAAATTGAATTCGGCATTTTTTTCTTCACCTAAAAAAGGGGAGAAAGGGGGATAAAACACCGTATTGGGTCAATTTAAGGCTAAGATTCTTGAAACTTGGTATTTGGGTTTTGCCTACAAATGTAATGAAAGTGAATTCGTTATTTTTTTCTTCAACCTAAAAGGGGGGAAAAGGAGGTTGAAGACGAAGTATTGTCATTTTTGAAGCTAGAATCTTGAAAATTGGTATTTAGGCTTTGCATAGAAATTTTTATTAAAAGTCCCCACCTTCCCCTTATAGGGGTGAACGGGGAAACTGATTAAATTTGACAAAGTAAAGTTATAGAGTTTCCAACATTTTTTAAATCAAATCTTTTGAGATTCCGTCATTAAGGTTTACGATCACCAAAATTATCAATCCTATAAGTGTCAGTAAAATTTCTTTTTGCTAATTACTTTGATTGTTGTGAATTCTACTTCGTTCAAAAAATTAAAATACCGAAGCGAAGCGAGGGCGGGCCACTAGTATTCTGATAAAATAATAAGTTTTATTTTTTTTAAATCATTAGTCCTAACTATGCACTGATTGGCCAGAACATTTTGATATCTAAGTTTATAGTGTAGCTTGATTTATTACTAGACGGAATAAATAAGTGGAATCAATAAATAAAACTAAAATTTTTAGAATCATAAATCACAGAAAGCAGCAATTTAATTTAAATTTCCGTCTAAAAATCACTCCACACCTTGTTTCGACTTTTTTAAAACAAAAAAAAAGAATAATATAAATCAAAACTTGCGAATGAACGGTCCACCTGAAACTCATAACGAGTTAGTTTTAACCTTGGCCATAAATTTGCCGATACAAATTTGTTCCACTTCTGATATAAAGAGGAATAGGGGGCGCCTCGGTTGCAATACTGCAACCACCTTGCTGTGATTGATTTATACGTCTTGTTTGTCACGGAGACCGATTTATTTGAATTCCTGCCAGGGTTCTGGTAGGATTAATATCGAGCAGACCTCCTCTATATATCCCCGAGTTTCGGCAATAATTCAATATTTCATCCGTTCAGGACGGACCTCGCCGAATTAACATACAAATGTCCATCGTTTCAATGAATAAAAATGTATTGGATTTAGTGAATGAGTCGCGCTATCGCAGAGCGTTTAGTGTTGGAACCCAACTGCTTATAGCGGAAATATAAAATTCCTCCGCTATTACTGGTATACTGATTTGGACCGATCGCACACTGTCTGATTCCCCCGCGACACGCGAATTGGGACTGTCATACGACTAAATTAGTACGTGACGGGAAACCATTCAAAGAGTTGCATAGGAAAAAATAACAATATGAGGACAATACGAATCCAGTTATACCTACTACAGATTCCATTGTAGGATAGTAATGTGTCGATATCGACGACTGATGAATGTTCACTTTGCACTTATAATGTTATGTTTGTAGTTTGACCAGTCTTATGTAAAATTGGCCAAGTGCGGAGGCACGGAGAGTATATTAAATACTTAGTTAAATAATCGAATCGCGTAACTTTTAACGCGTTACCGAGAACGGTTATGAGACACTAACATATAAATACGGAAACAAAGTGATCTTGCAAAGGTATCGTTCTTTTAAAGAACGAAACCCTTTAAAAAACGATATGGATGCAATGATTATCCTTTTGCGTATACTCCCAGTTATAAATATTAGGCTAGGCACTTTTACTAGGCAAATTGAAAAACTACTTGTGTCTAGTAAATTATCGCGTGCCTTCCGTAATTAAAGGGAAATGATTTCCAATTATTTTTTTTCATCAATCATTGTCCTCTTACTAATAGAGATATTTAACGCGATAATCATTCTCCTTGAATCAGTAACTTTGAATTTCATTGTTGCAATTTGCTGAATTTGTCAGTTTTTTGTTTTAAAAAGTTTTATTTGAGTTTAAAAATCACGGTTTTCAAGGAAACAACCAATACTGTGTATCATTTAAAAATACAGTGAAATTTCTTAGTAAATAAATCAGGCTGGTAAGAGACTCTATTATTTTTTTTACTTTCCTTAAAATAATGATTTCCTTAAACACTCACTTCAGTCGATATTAAATTAATGTCAGTTCCCAATTAATACGAGTAAGATCAAAGTTGCTAGAAACGCAATCAACTCTTTCTAATGAAACTAGCAAATAAAAAACTAACGCTAAAAGAAATAACGTTATTATAAAATCACTCGTAACAATAGCGAACGAACGTATTTACTAATTAATATTTTGAAAAATACACTTATATCATTTTAAACGAATATCTCAAGCAGCGAAAGACTCCAATTAAGTCAACGACCCAAATTAGAACGTAATCTATTTAACAAAATTCAATAAAGAATACATTCATCTCTTTTATGAAAACAAAAACAACTGATTATCTTACACGTGGTTCAGATTCATAATATTATCCTATTTACTACTACTTAGTTGATATGTTGATATTCATGAATAAATATCAATGATCAGCTTTTATCATGTCATAATACATTATGTTAATAAATAACATAGTTTGTTGAGAGGGAAGTCTTTATGCAGGCCTTTAAGATTTAAATTAATTAGTACCTAAGGTCTTAGAATTACTAGTCAACAATGTTAATGTTTCATACCAATAACAAGTTATCAAAAAAATTCATATGCAAATTACAGAAAATCCATTTTATATTGTTTTACTAAGCAATCAAGAATTTTGACAGTAAAGCTTTTTTCAACCATGCTATACTCGCATACCGGCTGAAGAATACTAGAGAGTGTATTTATGACTACGGATGAAAATTTCCTACATCACAGACCTATAAAAAAAGGTGGGTAATGTGTAATGTAGTTTTGGTAATAATCGTCAACGCGCAAATTCTTTGCTATATCCCTAACCGAATGCCAAAGAGTGCATTGACGATCAAGAAGTTTGTACATTAAAATCGATTCAAGAATAACACCCCAGCATAACTGTGCCGAGCAAAAATTCCACAACGACGCATAGCAGGGACCGGTTTTATATTTAAACGTAGATGAGTGGAGTATTATTATAGCACGTCGTTTCATACCGTGGCGTCTCGTATGCCCAGCTTCGTAACCAGTTCCGTTTTCATTACGGATTCATTCCAGATAATAACGTGTCATTATTTCATCTATAAAAAGTTGCAACACGACTGGATACTGGGATGCGTGAACAAGGCTTCAGTAACATTTCGTGGCTTCCATACAAAGTCTACCAACCAGATAAAAAAAACACAAACTGGAAATCGAAATTAATAATACAAAATCATTTGTTTTTACCTTTTAAAAAGTTCCTTCTTATTATATGGTCCGTAGAACCCAATGAGGATAAAGAGTAGACTAAAGATGCCAATGATACCACGGCTGCCTTGACGTATTGACCACGCTCTTGCCACCTCTACGTCGAATTTAATTCGAAAAGAATAGAAAAAGTCCATTATTAGTGCTACAGTAAAACTTTAAGTCAGTGCGAAACAGTTCTGGTGCTATTCAAACATAGTATAACATAGACAGTGTGATTTAGTGCTTAATTTTACATCAATTATCTAAGTCGGCCTGTCCCAATAATCCGTGCAAGGGTAGCTTGACATAGAGCGTTTGAGAACAACCCACACGCCCGTGCTATAGTCAGTGCAAACAACTCGGACTGTCTATACGGACGCGTTTTTCACTCGCCTCTCTATAGTCACCGGTGGCCGAAGACGCACACTAGAAGGCGAACGGAACGACAGGTCGGCGGTTCAAACCCCAGCACAGACATTGAACTTTTTTCTTTTTTGTTTTTTTTTTTTTACCTTTTTTCTTTTCCTGGTGTTATTTTATTCTGAATAACACTTGCTTGGACTAAAAAAGTGTGCAATGCCAAAAACACAGAGATCCCCTCCGCCGGCAACTGCTCCCCAGCGTTCTACGGACACAAACCCGCCCGTTTCCACTGACAATGCGGCGAAAAAACGTAGGAAGGCCTCCCCACCCAAGGCGGATTCTAAGCCGGGAGATGTTGCGGTGAGGCCTATCGCCGGTGAGCTTGACCAGCCGACGTGCCTCCATCGCCGCGAGGTCGATGAATTGGTGACGGAGATACGTAAATTCCGGGATGATATGGCGCAGATTCGCGAAGCTTACGCGGCGATGGCGTCGCGTATAGACAGCGTGGAGCAAAGGGTTGCAGCTCTAGAGCAGCAGCATGTGGTGACCGCCGAGGAGGGGGCCAGGACCAAGATTTTGGAAGACACGATCGGTAGTCTACGTGCTGAGCTCAACGAGCGGGATCAGGAGGCGCTTCTCTCGGACTTGGACATCGGACAGCTGCCGGAGGAGAAGGGGGAAAATGCTGCGCACGCTCTGACCGCGCTCGCATCACGTTTGGGCGTGAAGCTCGAGGAGCGCGACGTCGTCTTCGCGGAGCGAGTGGGCCCGCCAGTCAAGGAGGCAGGAGGACGACCAAGGCGCCTTGTGGTCAGGCTGGCGCGCCGCGGGCTGCGTGACGACCTGTTGCGCGCTGCGCGCGTGCGCCGCACGCTTAGTGCCGAGGATGGTGCCAGGGTCTTCGTCAATGAGCGACTGACGAGGGCCAACAGGCAGCTCTTCCATCGAGTCCGCGAGGAGTGTCGGAGAGCGCAGTGGCGGTACTCCTGGACGAGGCGCGGGCGAGTCTATGTTCGGCAAGCGGACGGAACCCCGGCGTTTCAGCTGCGAACGGACGCAGATGTCGACCGCGTGCTTGGTAGACCGAATCCCTAGCTTCTGGTCCTGCAAGCACACAATAAAATATTTATTTGTATGTCGGGCATGTTATATACATTTATATATTATTACAATAATGTGCTATTTACCTGATTTATATCTCTTAAGTGAGAGGGAATTAGTTGGTCATGGCAATAACTACTACTGGGTTCGAGTCATATTTTTTCTGTATATTTTCGGAACATGATGAATCACTAAGTCAAGCCTATCAATCAATACAAAAACACACACATTTCTATACAGCAATAACAAAAAACATACAATATATACACATTAAACCTATTTACATTCATATAATATATTACACACTCGGCTGTCATTATACCTACAGTACCATCTACTTACATCGAAAATATTACATACTTTTACAATATATTACAATCATCCTGTCACATCAATATACTTAATATTAAACTAAGTATCCATCTCACTATATTTGATAGGATCGCAATACAACACAGAAACGAAGTTACTTTGCTTCCCTACTTTAACCTACTCTGCATTCAGAATTCCAGAATTTACAACCCTTGTTTACAAAACTTCCTTAAAAAATTTAAAAATCGGGTTATACAATGCCGGCTCACTCAGCACTAAGCACGAAGAGTTTATTGTAGCTGCGGGGAGGCTAAGCCCAGATATCCTTGCAGTCAATGAGACATGGCTTAGAGTTGGTGAGGACGATAAGGCTCCTAGGCTGACTGGATATCGGCTGAGACACTGCCCTAGACCCGCACATATACGAAGGGGTAGAGGGGGGGGAGTTGGCTTCTACATACGGAGAGGAATAAACGCACAATTGTGTGATTTCCCACCTTGTCAGGTGGAACAGATGTGGCTCAGGGTTCGCACTGGGGGTCTTGTGGTTATGCTGGGCACAGCTTATAGGCCCCCCTGGCAGGATGCTCACATATTCCTAGATGCGATCTCAGACACCATTACTTGCTTCACAAATTATGATGTACTAATTGTCACGGGAGATTTTAACATAAATCTTCTAGACAGCGAAAGCTGCAAGACTAGGCTCTTCACCCAATTCCTTGCCAGCACTGGCCTGAGTCAGGTGGTGGGTGAGCCAACCCACTTCACAGATCATAGCAGTAGCCTGATAGATGTGATATGTACAAATACCAAGCTGCATGAGGTTGTCGTCAAGCACACCCCGGATTTAGGAGGTCATGCGATGATTACTGCTGAAGTCAAATTAAAAGTGGAAAAGCCTCCTCCGCAGTGGGTAACATATAGGCCCCTAAAAAATATTATTTTGGAGACCCTCAACAGGGATCTTGATAGTATTGACTGGAGTTATTTCTATAAGCACAATGATACTAATACCCTTGTAGACTTGCTTACAAGTTGTATATCATCCCTTTTTGATCTACATGCCCCAGTCAAAACTAGAAAGTTCAAACATCCACCCCACCCATGGGTCACCGACCACAATTAAAACAATGATGCACATTAGGGATCGCTATCATGATAAGTGGAAGGTCAGCAGTACTGAGTCAGCAAGGGAAAGCTACAAGACTATGAAGCACATTGTAATCGAGGCACTTGAGCAGGAGAAGAGAGGATATTTCAATAAGCACATTAACAAAAACATAAAAGATCCAAAAAAACTGTGGAAAAACCTCAAATCTAGCATTGTTCCATGCGGCAGGGGGAATGCAGACCTTCCCCCCTCTTGCAGTGACCCTGATGCAGTCAATGTGCAGTTTCTCAAAGTTCCTGGCGAGGGCTGCATTCGGATCTCACTATTGACTTTCTTTGAGCATCATAGATTCACCACATCTGTATTCTCTCTGTGCACAGTGACTGCTGATAGGGTCCTCAAAATCATCAGAGGGCTCAAGTCCAATGCAATGGGCATTGACGGGATGTCACTTGATATGCTATTTACTGACCTTACCTCAGTCCCTACCAGCCATCACCACCATAGTCAACCACTCGATCACGAGTGGGGTCTTCCCAGACAGCTGGAAGATTGCAGTGGTGAAACCGTTGCCCAAAACTAGTAGCCCCCGCCTGTCTGAGCGATTTGCGCCCCATCAGTCTGCTGCCTTGCCTCTCAAAGTCCTGGAAAAGGTGGTATGTCAACAGGTTAGTTGAATATGTTGAGGACAACAACATACTGCCCAGCGACAATCTGGATTCCGTAGAGGACATGGGACCGCAAACTGCTCTAGCGGACGTGGTTGATAATCTTTTGACTGCACAGGATGGGGGGGAGGTCTCAGTCCTGCTGCGCTTGACTTCTCGAAGGCCTTCGACTCTATAAACACTACGCTTTTACTATCTAAACTAGCCTACTACGGTTTCAGTGCTGACACGGTGCGCTGGTTTCACAGCTACCTGAAGGACAGGTGGCAATGCGTCGAGCTAACCAATCCTGATGGTAGCAAGTCCGCTCTGCCAAATTGCCTGTCGTTCGGGGCGTACCACAGGGATCGACATTAGGGCCTCTCCTTTATGCTCTATACAGTGCAGATAATCACCGCTTGCATCAGGGAGTGCCAGTTTCACATCTATGCAGATGATCTGCAGCTATACCTGTCCTTCAAGCCAGGTGATCACGACATAGCTGTGAGCAAAAATTAATAAAGACCTGGAACGCATCTCGGAATGGTGTAGGTCTAACTGCTTGGTCCTCAACCCCAAAAAGTCCAAGCTGCTGGTTATAGGGACAAGAACAAACCTCATTAAGTATAAAAATATTCCCCTTAATATAATTATTGATGGTGAGGCTGTTGAAAGAGTTGATGCGGCCAGGAACCTAGGTCTCATTATGGATGGGCATCTGAACTTCGAGAGCTATATTGCTGAGTGTGCGCGGAATTGTTTTTTTAGGCTTAAAGTTCTTTATAAAATTAGACCTTATCTCAGTGAAGCAGTCAGAGTTACCTTATGCGAGTCCTTGGGCTATCCAAGCTGAACTACTGCGACACTGTCTATGGCCCTTGCTTACTAGCCAGAACACAGACATTAGTTCAGCGAATACAAAATGCCTGCGCGCGCTTCTGTTTTCACATTCCACCTAGGGCGCACGTCACTCCCTTTCTTAACACTGGTAACTTGTTGAAGATGGAAGGGCGCAGACGTCTGCACCTCGCCACCATGATGTTCGGCGTCATATGGGAGAGGCGACCTCTGTACCTCTTTAACAAACTTGCCTGGGCGAGGGACTCCAGTAAGTACCCCAAAAAGGTCGTGCACCAACATCTTCAGCACTGCCAAGCATCGTACAGTGGCATTCCGCGGCTCCTTCAGGTTTGCAAGTACCAAATGCTGGAACTCAATCCCACCTCCTGTGCGTGACCTGAAAACGTTGCACTCTTTTAGATACAATCTCAAAAAGCACCTTATCTCTGAGCAAAAGTGCGGCAACGTACCTTCGGGTTATTCGCGACGGGCGAAGGGGGCGAGTTCCGGCACTCGTTAGAGGTCCTGCGTAGGCTGATGGGTGCTCAACCCACTCTAGCTCTCCATATCTGAACGTATCGTCGCACCAACACATTATTTCCTCCTGCTTGACGCCAGATACTCACTATACAAGCACACCAATAGTACACTATATCTCACTATTATTTGAACTATTCTTGCTCAGTGGTATTATTGTCATGGCAGATCTTGCCCCTACTTTGATCATGCAGTATTGATGAATTCTATCATGTTTATAACATTGCCCAAGAGTTGCAGGCAGACCGATACCTACTATAACCTACGTGGCAAAATGTGGTCGGGGTGTGGCCGGAATAGGTGTGGCTGTCATGTTGACAGTAAGGTCGCTGTTTATTCCTTTTTTCTAAATTAATACATCGGGGAGGTCGTGGAAGTGATCGATGGCGCCACTGTCGCTCACGTCATAGATTTTTTTTTTTTTTTTCTTCTTAAATTAATACTTCGGGAAGGTCGCGGAAGTGATTGATGGCGCCACCGTCGCTCATGTCATGGAATAATGCTTTGATGTTATAGTTTTATGTTGTGTGTTCATTATTTGTTGTTTATCCTTTATTAATTTTTTATTATTATTTTATTTAATATCTTTTTCTTTTTTCTAAATGTCCTTGTTGTTGCTTGTTATTATTTGGTTTGTCAGTTGTTCTGTTTCATGTGCGTGTCATTCATTCATTCTTTTTCATTTAAAACGTCACTCAAGGTCCAAACTGAAAACCAGCGCTGCAGTGGCTTCAAGGAAGCAGCTGCAGCATATGCTGAGTTTGGACCTTATTGACCACCTATGTATCTGTCTATGTATGTAAGCACTTAATGTTCCTTTCCGTTTATCTTCCTACCTCTTGTTATGTATTCTGTGCCTTACTACTGTTGTGTTGTATCTGTTTTTTTGATGTCAATAAATGTTACTTACTTACTTACTTACTTACTTAAATTGTCTGTATTTACTGCGTTGTTGGAGAAGTGAAATGAAAAGTAATGAAGTACTATTAATCAAGCAAGGAAGCAAGGAATGGAAAAAGATGTCAAATATTGCATAAATGAGTTCAGTATACAGAAGCTAAGAAAAAAAAAATCTTAATCATAAAAAAAAAAATCTCTTCCTACATTCTTATTGATAATTCAATTATACTATTAAATGCATGTATGTTATAAAATAATTCAAATCAATCATTAAAATCGTTTCAAGTGACAAAGGACTTAACGTCATAAAATTCTAAATATTGTGAATAATGGCACCTTTAACTATTAATCTCAGTTCTAATTCTAAGCTATTACCTTCTAATTACGATTGCAATGAATTATTTCCTCGCGTATCATTGACGTCACTATAATTTGCATTCTATATTGGACCTTAAAGCCTAGTTGTAAGGCGTAATAGCAATCAAGTAATTGAAGGGGCCGCGACCTTAAGTAGACGAAAGAGACTTAATACTCTTAATAATAACGTTTAATCACGAAAATTATGAATGCGATAGTGGATTTCCGAGGGACGTGACTGCCCACCTCATGACCTTTGCATGATGTACAGCTGACAGAATCAGCAACTGCACATACCTATTTTAATGCTTTGGAATAATAATCATAAAATACGGCTTTGCTAGGAGACACTTTTAAAAAGTATGAAAAGAAAGTGACAGATTAATTAAAACGATAAAACCACTTAATGGCTTAATTTTTATTTGCTTATCTCTCTAGTCGATTTAACGCTTTAATTTATGATAGAATTTACCTTTAGCTTATTCAAAAATGCATAAGCAGGAAATTAAAACTCAGTTAGCATTTTTTATTTAATGAAGTATCTGTCGCACTCAGAGACGTTAACTAACCTTAGTGTTCATCATCTTAATTATGGTTAGTCTTTACACGTATTTAATAAGTGTAAATTTTTAAGTGACAAATTAAAGTTATGATGTCTCGCAGCAAGTACTTATCTACCACTACTTATTGTATAATCTGCAACGTTAATGTAAAATTTTTTACTTATGTTAAAAAATACTACTTAACTTTCTAAACAATCACGTACACAAAATATAGACGTGGCTATGCATTTTTTTGTTCTATAAAGAAAAAATCTTAAAAAAACTTGTCAAGCCGATCGCTCGTTACGGTAAGTTTTCTAAATAGGTTCGAACTAATTACCACACCATTTTCCTCAAAACGCAAGATGTATCCACATGTCAGTTATCCGACGGTACAGTCAGCCACTAAAGTTAATACTCAGATTTAATTTCTAATAACCCTTATGCTTCTGAAATAAGGTTGATAAACTTGTCAAACATGCAGCTACTTCTCGTGTTAACTGTACCTCTCCGCCGCGTCTCTCAACCGGTCGCGGTGGTGATTATGCTAATTAATGATTACGTCTTATAAAAGATCATATGTGAGTAAAATGACTAATTTATAGAGCTGACACAAGGTCGGTTTCGACATCATTATAGAAAAACTTGGTTGATCTTCATAAGTATGGGACCTTGATTTTTATTCATATTTATTGCACGCTAGGTTATTTTTATTTAACCTTAAAGATCGTTTAAATATCCAAGGGTTAGTTATGACTAACCCTATGCCCTATGCCTATGGGCAACGGATGTCGAGACTGACAGTTGCAATCTCCGTTACTTCAATGTTTGTGAATATCTATTTACTTTTATTAGGAACACCAGGATTTTACAATTCATATTGTATGTATGTTAACAGCAGTTACAATAATTACTTTGTTTCAATCACTTTTTTCTATAATATAAAAAGTACCTGGGAATTAAAAGTAAATTTAGAAAATGAATACATTATGTTTTCCAGGAAGTGTAAAAAAATAAACAAAAAACATTTCAAATTTCAAAAGTAAATTAAACTAAGTAGTTCTCAATTTCAACTCTCGTAAAGACGAATAGTGAAGATTGTTTGTGTGTTTCGACAGAAAACTAACAAAAGTTGGTCTTTAAAATTCTACATCAATATTTTTTACGAGCGAATATCTAAGAAATAGAAGAGGTAGATAGTATAATACTATTCTCACTCTATCCGTTGCTACGACAGCTCCAAATTCCAGCAGACTCAGTATGTATGACTGCCGCTAAGAGCTGAAGCGATTAATTTAATAGAATCAATTTAGTTGATTTACGATCAACTCGTCCCATTTCTATTTAAATGTGTTCAAGAGCGAAAAGTTCGCGGGCGTATGGCCCCGGTAGCCGGGGTTTAGTGAAAGTTGATCGATGGCCAGATCTGCTCGACGTGTCTTCACTGGTCCCAAATGTAAGACCAGGGCGGGACTCGGCTTGTATTGGCTTGGTGTCACTAGGCTATTATACAGGGTGTATGTGTGAACATTTACATCCCTGTAACCTCGTGTTCTACCAACCATACTGAACTAAATTTTGTTCTACGACTTTTGAAAATTAGCATAAAAAATTTCATCTTTCCATACAAAGTCGGTCACGTGACTTGGTCATTTTGTATGGGGAGTCGAGAAAATTTTGGATGAATTTCGAAAAGTTGAAGCAAATGTTGTTCAGAATGGTTGATAGAACACGTGGTTAAAGATATGTAAATGTTCAAAGATATGTATACATCCTGTATATTGATTGTTATAGCGCATAATGTGAAATTAAAGCGTTTTTATAAATTATAGCATTATTTGTTTTTTTATTTATTTCTGCAGTCTTCAGTATACTCCTCAAGAACTTTGGAAAACAAGAGAAAACGAAGTGGCAAATGCCTGTATATCTTAGACAATCAAGCGGAACTAATTATAATACTGAATTCAAACGTCAATCCGCGTTTGCTTATATTATCGCCATGGCATTTTCCATGGTGGGTGTCTTCTTATATATTGTATAGTCACCCTCTTTGTAGTGCGCAAATAATCTGTGGTATGTGATAACTATTTTGAAATTCAAATCATTAACGCCACTGCGCAATTTACCAGCTCTGTAGAGTAATAATATGATCGTATATAGTTTGATACCTAAGTACTTTTTTAATCATCATTTTAAACAATGGCTAAGTGCATATCTGTCTCCTTCTTCGTACGGGCTTTCGGCAGTCAGGCTACTGGAATGCCTATTTTGCGTGCCCGCGTTCTGTGGAATATGATACACACTCTTAATTTATTTGCAAATTAATATTCGGGCAAAAAAAGCAAAATTCAAGAAAATATTCATACAGTTTTATTTTTTTATAAACTAATTAAGAATTTTTATCCTTGAAATTATTTTCACACGTTAACACGTTATCGTGTTAAGTAAGGATTTCAGATAATTACTCCTGAATCAATATCATCAGTCAATCATTTTTATGGTGCAATTTCAAGTATATCGTGTTACTATTCAACTATGTCCCTTGGCATATCATCAAACTTACTAACAGTACATAGTAAAAGGACACTCCCTACTCCCAACTAGCTGACGCGATGACGTCATGACGGGCGTCGCAGGTGCTATTATATCATGATATAATAGCACCCCCACATTAAACAAGTGGATAGTTTTAATAGTACTATAAAATAATTCGAACCTGTCAAAAGAAACTTAGAGGACTAAACTTAATGTGCAGTTGTTTACACTGAATGGACAAGTTAGCACGAAAGGAACAATTTAATTCATACTGCTGTAATTCACGATCGAATCTGATCCGCGTACATCAATGGAGGTGTCAAAAAGTGTTTACCTGTTCATCTGTTTAAGACGAGATAGGATTCTCGATCTTAATATCTATTCAAGTGCAAGTGATTCATGAAATGTCCCCAGTAGGTGCAATCGGTACGCATTGGATATAATAAATGATAAGTCACGACATTTGTGTTGTTTGCAAGCGAACCACGTAAGTGCAAACGTAATTATTCGACCCACTTACGTCAAAATGTGTATTGAAAAATAAATGTGTACGGCGTATTTACATACATAATATCTCGTTATTACGAGTACAGCGCATTTTCTTTGAGATGTATTAATCATCGTCTATTTTTAGAATTTATATTTTCGTTTTTATTTTTTTTCCATCACGATGTACGGTGGCCAGCACATCAAGTTACTACAATCTGTCAAATTTCTTCAATCGAACCTCACTTTTATGTCAATGTATGTTTGGTTCAATATCAACTGAGGAAATTTGACAGATTGTAGTAACTTGATGTGCTGGCCACTGTACATTAACACATCGACACTTAATACCTAGAGTTTTAAGTTTTATACCTTAAACTTTATGTGGAATAAAAGTAAACCATGCATATTAATCAATGCATCGGACACAACCATTTGCATCATCACTCTTATTTAATGCTCTTGTTTAATTAATTGTACCATTTTTATTATAGCAAAATGTCCCTCTTCTTAGGAGGGTGTTGCGCATGTCAAGTTGAAATAATTGATCAAATGTATAATCGAAATCAGACGAAATCAAATACAGTGAATAAAAAGCCAGTGTTGCAATAATCTATTTTTTATGCAGTATGCGATACTACTTTTAACGAAAAAACGCAAGAATTTTAACAATATCAAATACCCAAGAATGTCCAATGCGATGAAACCGTTTAGGAGTTATGATGATAAAAAAAAATGAATAAAAACAAAAAAATATCCGTGAGACCTAATGACATTACGTATACTCCTTTGGCAGTCGTATAAAAAGAAGGTTTTAAGTTGGTTGGCTACTTGACAGCTTCAAAAAGGTCTATAATCCAATGTTTCTTAATTGGTCATGCCTGTACACCGGTCTTCTTAACAAAGATACACGTAAAAGACTCGTCGCTCTGTGAATGTGGCCTGGGAAGAGGGTACAGCGGAACACATTTTCTTTAATTGTCGAAAGTACCCCACCTCGTTGTATGACATCCTACCCTCAAAAATTCCCCGACCTCTTAACTTCCCTTTCCTCCTTTCCTTATCCTTCTCAAATTATATTAAATATCTATGTAACTATATTAAATTGTATAATATAAGACTGTAATTATTATTTATAAGACTCTACCAATTATTAACTGTGTGTCTATTGTGTATGTCAGTGTATTGTTTGTTTGTTTTAGGTGATCAAAAACTCAATTAATTAAAGAGAATAAGCTCAGTCACCGACCAATTTCCAAAGGAACGTGTCTCTTGTAATCACTTGACATTGGCAAAATTAACTGTGTCCTGAGCACAATACAGGCCAATAAACAAAAAAAAAAAAAATTAATTTTGTCTTTATTTTTTTAATCCTTACATCCAGTGCTAACCTACTAGCCAGAGCTATACACGTATATTCTGCATTTTTTTTTGCAATCCTAAATTCTTATGACATAATATAAAAGTGTTTCTTTAATTTGGTTTGAATCTTAAATATCCGACCTTTATTTGCGCACTGACCTTGGCCAATGACAATAAGCTTGTATGTCGTCGTGTGATGTTGATTCTACTAACTAGCTACGAGATCTAAATGCCTCTTGCTGTATAATAGATACGGCAAACCAGTAAACCGGGCACCGGATAATAAAATAATACTTCGTGTAAAATGAGCACGCTTCGGCAAGAATGGGCTTGCTGGAACTGATACCACGGCCTCACAAAAGAACCGGCGTGAAGCTGCGCCTGCGCAGTGTAGTGATTCGCCGAGTAAGCGAGGGAATTGGAGACCCTATCCGAGGGGAAGGGGTTTCAACCCACAATTGTTTTGTCGTTTGACCTTGAGACCTCAAAGGTCAAGTGCTGACCAGCAGTGCATTTCTAGTGGGGTTTTGGGTGTCTATCGGCGGCTGAGAGCTCTTGCTATCAGGTGATCCGTCTGCTCTTCTGCTACCAACACCAAAAAAATTGATACATATAAAAGGCGTAAATTGTGTAGGTAAAAGTAGGCTCATTTGATTTAGAACCACTGATATTTAAATTACTATAGCACTTGTATTTGCTTTCTTTTGACGTTGGATATAACGCATTAATTAATTTGTATGTTTTGTTCTGATGACGTCAGGATCATTCAATATAATCATGTGAAAGTTTAAGTTATTTAGTACGTTGACTTTTTGTTACTGTAAACTGACTGTTTGTTTTGTTGATTTACGTAAATGAAAATACAATTAACCCCGAAAAACAAATTTTGTCCCCTAACAGATGATACGGCTGCGGCGGCCAATCTCCACAATCAGCCATCGACGCAGAACAGTTATACTCGTAGCGCATAAGTGCAATCTATATTCCCTTCATCATTTCAGCCAATAGACGTCCACTGCTGGACATAGGCCTCCCCCAAAGGTCTCCACATAGATCGGTCCTGTGCCACTCGCATCCAATGGACTCTCGCGACCTTCACCAGATCGTCGGTCCACCTGGTGGGAGGCCTGCCACGGCTGCGGCCTCCTGCGCGTGGCCTCCACTCAAGGACCTTTCCACCCCAACGGCCGTCTGTTCTCCTCGCAATGTGCCCTGCCCATTGCCACTTCAGCCACGCAATTCTTTACTATTCCCTTACCTACCTTCATATTTCTATGAGACACCAGTGTGACACCGCTGATGAAGGATCAGGCCTAGGGGCAAAAAGCTTAAAGTGCTTAAAATAATTCTTGGCGTTCCTACTTTTTTAGTGTAACCTTAATGTTACAATTCAGTTTAGAGATATAAACGTGAAGGTGACTTTTGATTGTTCAGCTGAAATGTAAACTTTGACTTTTTTTGTTTCTTGCGTCTGCCTAGGGCATCGCTCGCGTGGAATTGGGTTTGACAAAAAGTACCTATTATACTTGTTTAAAAACTAGCTTTTAGAAAACTGCCTGCACTGGGCATACCCTGCTATTGGTCTTGTTAAGTGTTTTTTATCTTTAGTGGGCTGCCCCCAAATTTCCTGCCCTTCCCGGATATCTCCATTCTCCATATCTGGACTAGGTATTCTAGTTCTTTAATGTATCGTTGTTCGCAACCATACTTTTAAATTTTATTAATTTAATTCTATCCATTCTTCCTGTTCAGTTTGGCTGATGTCTATGGGCGGTGGTGATCACTTATCATCAGGTGACACGCTTGCTCGTTTGCCTTCCTGTCTCAAGAAAAAAATCAGGCTAAAGTCCTTAAAAAGCTATAAATGGAATATAAAAAAACTATAAATAACTATAATACTACCTGCACATGATTCGAACGCGTAGTAAAGTATCAGCCCATACACTATCCAACTGCAGGGCTAAGGCGTCCATCATAGAAATCAAGACATCACTACTATGATGGACTAGCTTAATCACCACGCTTGCCTAATGCGGATTGGTGATTACAAACTCGAGCTATGTTTGTAAAATTCTAAGCATACTTTTGCGACCCGGGAATCGGACTCCGAGATCACGGCCCGCTACTTAAACAATTAGACCAACGGCGCGTTCCGGGTAGTAGTATCTATTACTAAACGAGACATTTATGACAGAAAGGACGCTATGGCTCAAAAGAGTCAGATGTCTCATGGCGTATAGACGTTTGCGAAAAGGGCCGCGCTTCCGTCCCGAAGCGCTCCACGCGAGGAGGTTCGCCGGGTTTGCTCGCGGCGGCGAGTAATTAGCGCGACCTTCCTTCCGCCCTCGCTGCGGCTCCCGCGACGAGATCTTTGCATAATCTTGCAACATACTTGCATGCTCATACATTGGCGGCTCGCATAATTATGTGTCATGATATTAAAACTATAGGTATATGTGTCTTTGTAGATGTCCTCGTTC
>JABMDO010001672.1:0-12989 GCA_014851415.1 Cnaphalocrocis medinalis
CATATTTTTGCAAAACGCTAATAAGGACTCAAATATTTTTTGAATTAGTTTTAAATGAGTGAAAACCTATACTTTTAAAAGTACCCAAGGATATGATCATGCTTTAATCTAGTATTTTTTCTTGGATTAAGGTATTGCTTGTTAAACGGCTTTGAAGACCAGTATAGCGGAGTGGTTTGAGCGCCGGTTTACTTGGACGCAAGGGTCGCGGATTCTTTTTAATTTAGTATGCTTCTTAACCGTGGGAGAGCCACGCTTTGGCAACCGAGGGAGAGTCACGCTTTGTCATGAATCGGTTGGAGTGATACCACGGCCTTACGGAAGACCGACTTTTTATTTATTTATATTTATACTAGCGGCCGCCCGCGACTCCGTCCGCGTGGAAAAGTACTTTTTATCCCCCTTTCAACCCCTTACAACCCTCTTTGCAATAAAAAGTAGCCTATGTCCTTTCTCAGGGTCTAGATTATCTGTATACCAAATTTCATTTAAATCCGTTGAGTAGTTTTGGCGTGAAAAAGTAGCAGACAGACAGACAGACAGACAGACAGACAGACAGACAGACAGAGTTACTTTCGCATTTATAATATATATGGATTGAGTACAATCAAGACTATCTCACTCCGCCTGATAGTAAGCAGCCGTGCCATGCAAATATTAGGTTGACAAGCATAAAAGAACAACAAAGTACCTATTGAGTCTGTCATCCTCACCCTGAAGGCCTGCTGAGATGCCGTTTCACGCCCCGCCTAAAAACCCCAAAATTGAAAGAAGGAGAAGGGCATTCCATGACTTGATGTTCCAAGAGGAGCTAAACCTCTTGGTGCGCGCCGGCATTGTTGGACGGCAACGTCATGGAGTAGCGAATGATCATTTAGGTAGCGGATAAGTTGAGTGTTAAACTATCCGCTCAAATACTTTTTACAATATTCAATAACAACTCAAGAGACATGATTTGTTTCTTAAACCTACTCAACAACGGTTTTTAATTTTACAAAAGTGTTTCAAAGCACTTAACGCATTAAAAAAAAAACTACCAAGTTCAATTGGTTTTTAGCAAAAACATTCTATGTCTCTTAAAATGTTTTATTAGGTGTAAATAAGCTATAGAAAGTTTTGCTATAAAAAGAATCTGTCTTTTCTCATAATAATGACTATATTTTTCAATTATTAAAACAAAATGAGTTAAATAAAGTAATTAACTTTAATTTATTATCAAACATGTCCAACTTTTAAAAAATCTCCATACAAAGTATTTAAAACTTGTTTTGAATTTTCAAACGCCATTTTCTCGGAATTACAGTCATGTAGGTTAACACACTATTGCTTATTTGCGTCCAAATGCGAGTTCCTTCGAAAGAAGTAACATATCTTGGCCATGTCATCACAGACAAAGGTGTTAAACCAAACCCAGAAACTACTAAAGCCGTTGAGCATTTTCCCCAATCAAAATGTCCTAGAGATATCAAGTCCTTCATGGGTTTGGTATCTTATTACCGCCGTTTTATTCCAGACTAGCGGCCGCCCGCGACTTCGTCCGCGTGGAAAAGTAACTTTTTACCCCCCTTTTAACCCCTTACAACCCCCTTAATATTATTATGTTGATAGCCTATAGCCTTCCACGATAAATGGACTATCCAACAAAAAAGAATTATTCAAATCGCACCAGTAGTTTCGGAGATTAGCGCGTTCAAACAAACAAACAAACAAACAACAACAAACAAACAAACTCTTCAGCTTTATTAATTAGTATATAGTATATAGATCGTTCAAAATCTCAAAATCCCTTACAAAACTTCTAAAAAAGGAAAAAATAAATCACCTCGGTCTTCTCTATGGCGCACTCGAGCCCAAGGCGCCGCACCCTCTCCACGACTGAGTCCGCAGCCCGCGACGCCTTCGCCGCGGCCGCCTCAAACGTCCTCCCCCGGGCCGTGACTAGAGTGTCGTCTGCATAGCAGATGACACTCCAGTCCCGGAGGAGACGGCCGCGCAGGACCCAGTCGTAGCCGATGTTCCAAAGCAGGGGTCCAAGAACGGACCCCTGGGGAACACCGGCCTCCACCGTGCGGCGCCGGACTGCACCATCCCGGTCCACGAAGACCACCTCACGGCCACTAAGGTAGTCCTGAATTAGGACTACCAAATACTGGGGCACCCGGAAAAATCGGAGTGCCTCCAGTATTGTGGCGTGGGGAAGGGAGTTAAGGCGTTTTTTATATCAATAGATATTGCCAAACTCCCTTCCCCTCCTCCGCCGCCTCTTCGTTTCCCGGCGGAGGCGTTTCAGGGCGTCCACTGTGGATCGGCCCGCCCTGAAACCGTACTGGGCCCCTGACAAATCGGGGCCCACGTCCTCCAGGTGCGAGGTGAGGCGGGAAGCTACAATCTTCTCCAGTAGCTTTCCCACCTCATCCAGGAGGACGATGGGCCTGTAGGCCGACGGGGAGTCCGCCGGCCTGCCCTCCTTGTGGAGCAGGACCAAAGGCCCTGCTTCCACGGCTTCGGGAACCTCCCGACCGCCATGCAGCGGTCGAAGAGGCCCCGGACGCGGCCCTCCATCTCCACAAGAGAGGGCCACCACTCGCGCCGGAATCCCATCCGGGCCGGGGGCGGTTTTCTTGGCGCGGAGACGGAGCTCTGCCGCGCCAAATTCCTCCGTGGTTATGCGGAGCCACATCGACCACGGGGACCGCCCCTGCTGGAGGGGGCATCCTAGGAGGGGCGAACTCGGTGCGGACTGGAAGAGAGTCCGCACCACCCTCTCCAGGAGCTCGGCTGGAGGGTCTCGGTGACGGGGGGGGCAATGGGGCGCAATTTATTGCGCGCCGCCTTATATGGCCGCCCCCACGGATCCCGGTTTAACCCTCCAGCATCTCCTCTCTCGCGGCGTCTTTGGCCCTGCCAATGGCGAATTTGAGGGACCGCCTTGCCTCGCTGAAGGCCTCGTAAGGCGGTCCTCATTGGCGGGGTCGCGTCGACGCCGCCTCCTGGCCCTCTGGAAAGCCCTCCGGGCTGCGACAGGTGGCCGACAGCTCAGCGAGCTCAGCCGACCACCATAGACCGCATGCTGCGGGCCCGGACGGCGCGACCGAGGCATGCTTGCGTCGCACACCCGGTCAGCCCAGCGCGAAGGGCAGACGCAGCCGCCTCCACATCGTTTTCGTCCAGGACTGGGAAGAACCAGTCCTGGACGAACGCCGCCTCCTTGGCCTTCTCCTTATCGAGCTTCCCCAGGGCCCACCTGGGGAAGGGAGAAGGCCGGTTCGCCGGTCTGGCGGGCCCCGACGTGCCGACCCCGAACCTAATGTGGCGGTGGTCGGACAGCGTCTCCGCCAGCTCCACTGACCAGCCGGTTGTGCGTACGGCGACGGATGGTGTGGCGAAGGTGACGTCAACCACCGATCCGCCGTTCCGCCGCACGCACGTGTGGGTCGAGCCGTTGTTGAGCGTGTGAGGCCACTCGCCACCACCCACTCATACAACGCTCGACCCCGCTGGTCGGAAGCCGGGTTCCCCCACGCCGTAGATTTGGCGTTGAGGTCCCCGGCTATCACGACTGGGCGCGGTGCCAAACGGCCCAAAACCGCACCCAGGGTGACGAGGAAGTCCTCAAACTCGGAGAAAGGCCTGTTCGGAGAAAAGTAAACCGCCACTAAGGCCATCTCATGCCTTTAAAAAACCCCTCATGTTCCTCTTTAACCTCTCGCTAACTCTCGCGGAATACCCTGATATATGGAAGGTCTCTAGGGTTACCCCAGTTCCTAAGGTGGATGGTGGGAGCGACGTGTCGACTTTTAGACCAATTGCAGTGTTGTCAGTCTTTCCAAAAATATTTGAGACTGTGCTATGCCAGCAAATCAATCGCCAAACAACCAATGTCTTAAGTGATTGTCAGCACGGTTTTCGAAGTTCTCGCTCTACTACTTCAAATCTGGTGGCGCATGTCGATTTCATTTGCTCAAGTATGGATGATGGTAAACAGGTTGATACAGCGTACTTTGATTTTAAAAAAGCATTTGACCTTGTCCAGAATGATATCTTATTGAGCAAGTTAGCCAAAATAGGCTTTGCGCCGGCACTGGTAAGTTTCTTTTCGGATTACTTACGTGATCGTCGTCAGTTCGTTCGTATTGGGAAATTTGAATCTGAA
The DNA here is from genome assembly GCA_014851415.1 of Cnaphalocrocis medinalis. Taxonomy (NCBI): domain Eukaryota; kingdom Metazoa; phylum Arthropoda; class Insecta; order Lepidoptera; family Crambidae; genus Cnaphalocrocis; species Cnaphalocrocis medinalis. The sequence continues at coordinate 4,154 of JABMDO010001672.1, forward strand.
GAATACTTCACTAGATCGGGGGTGAGCCAGGGCAGTACCTTGGGGCCATTACTCTTTCTGATCTTCATCAATGATCTGCCTGATAGTGTGATTGCCTCAAAATGCTTGTTATTCGCGGACGACCTAAAAATGAGTCTGGCTGTGGAAACAAATGCCGACTGCGAAGCATTACAGGGAGACATCGACGCGGTTGCTGAGTGGAGTAAAATAAACCACCTGCCATTTAACATTAACAAATGCAAAGTAATCACATTCACACGCAGACGTGTCCACTTATCTTTGACTATACTTTATCTGACGCGCCAATAGAAAAGGTAAGCAAAATATGTGACTTAGGATTATTATTAGACTCTAGATTGGACTATCATAACCATGTGACTTCTGTTTGCAATAAAGCCAGTAAATGCTAGGCTTTGTCATACGAACTTCATCTCAATTTGATGGGGTTACGGTAGCCTCGGTACTTTACAACGCTTATGTGCGCAGTAAACTTGAATACTGTGCCATTATATGGGATCCTTACGAGGAGAAATACGCCCTTATGGTAGAAAAGATACAGCGCAAATTTGCGCGTTGGCTATACAGGAGGAAGTACGGCTACTACCCTTTCCTTTACCCGTCCTTATTTGTGTCAGGTATGGTAGGACTAGATACGCTCAAACTCAGGAGGCAAATGCAGCTGATGCTATTCTATCTATCGATCATTTGCAATAAGATAGATAATTCGCACGTTATAAGTAGGTTGGGACTACAGGTACCTAAGCGCCTAAGTTGGGACGCTGGGGGAACAGTGGTGCCACGGCGTAGACCGCGCCTTCTGTGGTGCCCTCCCTCGCGCACCAGGCATGGTGCACATGCCCCCACTGTCCGGGCGCTGCGCCTCATAGGAGATATGCTCGCTCATGACTGGGATACCGACCTATTCGCCGACGGCTTCCGGCAGCTTTGTTGCAAAGCTCTTATGTTCATAAACCGGAACATCTGACATGTAGTTTAATTTTAATATGCTTTGTTTAATTATTTTTGTGATTTGACTATGAATGTTTTTGATTTGACTGTAGATATTTATTTTTGTTTTACTAATTTATTGACATGTTATTGTAATTTTTAATTTTATAAGTATTTTTTTTGGTTTATGTATTGTCCCATATATTGTCTTTCATACTATGATTTAATTTTTGACTATGCTTGTTTTGCCACTAGCATTCTGACAATTTGGTGTATACTGTAAGTCAGCATGTACAATTGAAATTAATAAATAAATAAATAAATAAATAAATGTCGTCCCACCCGGCGACGACATAGCCAGACCCCCTCTCCACAAACATGAGGGGGGAAACGCCAGACGAGGGCCGCCGAAAAATGGCGGCCACCCCGTCGGTGTCGCCGAGCCAATTGTCTGCGACGAAGTAGGGCTCGGCGACTATCACCACATCGCATTGCCACTCGGCCGCCCGCTGATGCAGCAGGTCCTGGGCCGAGCGGCAGTGGTTTACGTTCGCTTGGAGGAAGGTGCGTTGTCCGATCTGATCCATTATTCGGACATCGCACCCTCCTCCTGCTGCGCCGCCGCGAGAGCCTCAGCGGCGGCGGTGGCAGTAGCAGCGCCTTCCTCCTGGTGCGCCGCCGCCGGAGCCTCAGCGGCGGCGGTGGCAGCGGCAGCAGCCGGTCGAGTGGAAACCGGCTGCTGTTTTCCCTTCTTCGGAGGGGGGCGACACTTCCTCCCCTTCATAATATGCTCCGCCGGCCGGCCTGAGGCGGCACAGACGGCGCAGCGCGGGGTCTTTGCCTTGCAATCCCGCTGCTGGTGCCCCTCTTGTCCGCACCTGTAACAAAGGTTAGTGCGGACGACATCAGAGGGGCAGCAGGCGGAGGCGTGCCCAGTGCACAAGCACTTGAAACACCGGAGGGGCTCCTCCTCCAGCGCTTTTACCCCCGCCGAGCTCCAGCCAACCAGAAGGCGGCCAGCCTTCAAGACCGCCTTGGCGGCCACCACCGGCATCTGGATGCGGGTTTGGCCCAGGCCCCAGCGGCCGGGGCGAACCTCTCCGGCCTTAATGGCGGCTGCATCGCAGCCACCAACCTGGGCCGCCTTGGCCACTACGTCCTCTCTGGTGACCGAATCATCCAACTCAGTCACCAGCAGAGAGGCCAGGCGCACAGGGCGCCTCACGTGCGCCACACCCGCCATCGCCTCCGACAGCTTTGCCGCGAAGGCATCCGCAGCAGGCCCGCTCGTGGCGCCGGGGAGCTCGAATTTTCGGGCTCCCGTGGCGGTGTGCCTGCACCGCAGCTTTGAGATGCCGAGAGCCGCGGCATCCCCGATGGCTTCGCGGGCCTTCTTCAGGACCTTGTCGTAGGTCTCACCCTTTTGGACCGCTTCGGCCGTGAGGGTGACGACCACCGCCGACGATGTCGGCGCGACAAGTTTCCTGGGCGCTGGGGCGGAGGATGCCTTCTTCTTCTTTCTCTTGGCCCTCTTTCCCCCAGTCAGACCGACCTGGTCGGGGCCTGGGAGGCGGCAGTAGCAGCGGCGGCGGAGGAATTCGCCGGCTGTTTCGCCTTCTTGGCCTTGGCCTTACGGGCGATCGTCTTCCACCCCTCGTTCGCCGGGGTGGTGGACGGCAGGAGCACGTCCGCTTGGGAAGGGGGAGTAGCCCAGGAGGTGGAGGCTACTGGCTCCGCAGCCGAGGGGCGGGTGGGCTGATTTCTCAGCCCCTGAGGCGCCGTGCCTGCCGCTACGGCGGCGGCGAAAGTTTTAGAACGGGTTACCGGTCCGGGGAGCGTGGCACCGACGGCCTTTGCCGTAGTTTTGCCCACTCCTTTTCCCTTCTTCGATTGAAGAGGGGGAGGAGGGGGCGCCGAGGCTTCCCCAGGCGTGGTGGGCCCGTTGTCTGCGGCGAGCGGAGGGCGGATCCTCGGCTCTGGAAGGAGCCGACCCTCTAGGCCCTCGAACAGAGCGCGGATAAAATTACGCTCTTGCAGGACCTGCTCGCGCATGCGGTCCTCGATGATGGAGGCGATCTTCGCCTCCAGTTGTCCCTCCTGAGTTTGCGGCGCCGCCTTTTGCGCTGCCGCTTTGGGTGCCGCCTTCGCCTTCGGAGGAGGGGGAGGGGGGCGTGAAGACACAGGGGCGCTGGCCGACGGTGCGGCAGTTGCCAGCGCCTCGCCAGCTCTCAGAGTCTGCAGCTCTCTGCGGACTGCCGCCAGCTCCTCCGATAGCCGACGTACAGTCGCCTGGAGAGCGGCTGTCTCCTCGCTCGTGCTGCGCTTTGCCATCTCTCCAGCCGCCGCCAACAGGGAGCAGGTTCTGTCCTTGAGGGCTTTCTGGCAACCACCCTTGAGATTCTGGGATTTGGCAACAACTCCCAGAATCTGGACCGCGTCCTCGTTGGCGGTCTCCATTAATTCGGCCACCGACATGCCCGAAAAATTGAGCACCGGGGCCACCCCGTATCCCTGCTGGGCGCGGCGCTCGCGCGTAGCGCGCTCCTGCTCCAGGAGGTCCCTCTCATATTGGGCTTTCGCCTCTATTCTGTGGGCCTCCGCTGCAGCTAGGCGCTTCTCCGCTAGGGCAATGTAATTGCCCGAGGTGGGGGGGCGTCCAGGTCCGCGCTTAGCGACCTTGCGGCCGGTCTTGTGCTGTCCATCGCCAGACCCCGATTCGTCCGACTTCGATTTGGACTTCTCAGTCGCGGATCGCTTTCGGGAGGCAGCGCGGGTCCTCATGTACCTCCCGCGTGCGCTGGAGGCAGAGGTATCGCTGCCGACGTGGTCCGTATCGGACCCTTTTAGTGTCTCAGCCTCAGAGTCCGAGACATCCAATTCTCCAGGGCGGAAAAAGAGACTTCCGCCACCCGTCTTTTTGCGGCAGAGCCGCCCACCGCGCTCAACTTGAGCCGCTGGCCCTTGGAGGGCGCGGTCTTCTGGGAATCACGCCGGATCGCGCGCTCCCAGAATCGTTCTCTAGCTCGGGATCATCAGAGATTTCTAAGATGATCGCGTCCATATCATTGCGTGAGTCAATGGTGTCAGCGCCGGCCACCGGGGCCGCCGCCTCCACCGCCAGTTTCGTCGAAGCAGCCGAATCGCCAGAAGCTGAAGCAGCTGAATCAGAGTCAAGGGTACGTTTAGCCAAGTCATTAGAAGGTTCCAGATCGTATGTAGGTTTTATAAGTTTATCAGTCTCCATAAAAGTCCCACGAGTAGGGTCACAAATAAACGTCCACCGAGGCAGAGGTGCCATACCCCGGCAACCCACATACACCAGGGGGTTGGGAGTTCCCCCTGGGATGGCCACTAGCAGGCTGGGTATCCCCCCAGCCACCCGAAGGCGACCGACGCCGTGCAAGGCCCCGAAGGGCGCCCCAACGCCGGTCCTTTAGGGATTTTTTATTGTGGTTGTCTCCACTCGGGCCAGCCAATTAAGGCAAGCCCCCTACACACACCGCACTGCCCGCGAGACATGACCACAGCCAGCCAGTGTGCGCAGTCTGCCCGACGGGGGCCAGTCATACTGGGTCCCTAACCCCGAGCCGCAATCCGCGACCCGGGGCCCGCCGCGCAAAGGATGACTCTTTCGAGCCGTCCGCCATCGCTCAGAAGCGATAATGCAACAGGAGAATGAACTCCCGCTGCCGCCAACTCTCAGTGATTTTTTAGAGAGGTTTTCTTCCTCGCAGCCCACTCTCAGTGAGCGGGCCCCCGGCCTCCTCTCAATGAGGAGGTTACGGTGTGTCGGTTTTGGTCCGCGCCGGCCGCAGCCGGTACCCTCCATATCTGGAGGGCGTTCCCCTATCCGCCACCCGGGGGACGCGTCCGATGGGCCCGAAAACAGCCACGGATGCCTCAAGAACCCTTAACAAAGCAGAGTGTAATTATAGCATAACCGAGAAAGAATGTTTAGCATTATATTTGGCACAAAAATCTTTCGGCCGTATCTTTATGGTCGCCGCTTCACAATTGTGACCGATCATCGTCCACTTAAATGGCTTTTTAACTGTAAAGACCCTGGATCTGAACTCGTTAGATGGAGACTAAAACTCGAAGAATTCGACTACGATATCGAATATAAGAAAGGTAAAATAAATAGTAACGCTGATGCTTTGTCCAGATTTCCAGTAAATCCCATCCAACGAAATGATAAGCCCGAAGTCCAGGAACCTGATGATCCTCAACCTGGAACTAGTAGTAGTATGCATCCAAATCCGAGTTCTATTCCTGAACAAAGTCCTGACTTAATCAATCTAGACGACTTCGGTCCTTTTGATCTCAGTCCTAATCCTGAAGAAATAAATGTCGATTTTGAATCCTTAATCAGCAAAGTCCCGCCAAATACACCTCCTGAAAACGAAGATTTTGAAGCATTAATAGACGAAATCACCACTCCCTTGCCCGTGCCGGCTCCACCTGAAACAGAAAAAAAAGATATCCTACTACTATTATAAAGGCGAAAGTTTGTAAGTATGGATGCATGGATGTTTGTTACTCTTTCACGTAAAAACTACTGAATGGATTTGAATGAAACTTTACCATAATATTTATAAAAATATTGTGTGGATTGTCCAAAATATGACGGTAAGTGTCAATAATTAACTCCACGCGTACGAAGTCGCCACCGGCCGTACCGGCGTGAAGCAGCCCCTGTGCTGTGTTTCGCCGAGTGAGTGAGGGTACAAATCAAATCAAATCAAATCATTTATTGCGTATCACATACAAGATAAATATGGTACATTTAAGATTAAGTAATGGATGTGACACCCTGTCAGGGCACAGCAATTTATAAGAGGGCGCACATTATTATTAATTACTTACACAATAACTAATATTGCACAACTATTATTATTATAGACGGGAATTAACGCGACGTAATTTTTTAAGCACATAATTATGTACTTACTGCTTGACGTTTCGGCTGCGTTACAACAGCCGTGGTCACAAGCGAACTGTCGGTGCGCAGCGACGTCTGCTGGGGCCCGGCGGTGGATCTTCCGATACCCTCACAGTTTCACTTATAAAATCACCACTGGATACAATGTCAGTGAAGCCACTCCGACACACCACGCTCACAGTATCGGTGTTTATTCGCGTTTCCAACGGCCTAGTACTGGGTTTGCATTTGTTAATCACTGGATTCCATGTAGGTGAAATTTTGAATCCGTCATCCCGATTGAAATTTTTATATTTCTTGATTTCAATCGCTTCACGTACCATCCTCGTGTGATAGTGCCGATCAGTGGAGAGGATTTTTGGGTCATGTAGCTCCATCCAATGATTAACTCCCGTTTCCAGAAGATGTTCCGCTACCGCTGATTTATTCGCCTGTCGATTTTTAATTGCTGCGATATGTTCCTTGACACGTTCGGCGATTGATCGCTTAGTTTGTCCGATGTAAGAACTACCGCAGCTGCAATCGATTTTATAAACACCTGGAGTCTGGAACGGTATTATATCCTTTGGTGACCGCAACTATTACTAACCGGCTGTTGTAACGCAGCCGAAACGTCAAGCAGTAAGTACATAATTATGTGCTTAAAAATTACGTCGCGTTAATTCCCGTCTATAATAATAATAGTTATAACGCAACGCGAAAATTTAAAGAACTAATATTGCACAATTTTACAATCATAAAAACTTAATAATATAATAATGTTTAATAATTTTAAAATAGCAAATTAAATAATTATTAAAGAATATAATAAAATAGTAATTTGTGAGGCAGTATCTATAAATTTATCATTAAAAAATTCTTGGAGGTTGTAATAGCACTTATTAATTAGAAATAATTTAAGGTTTTTTATAAATCGGGTGGGATTTTCAATATTTTTTAAATGGTTTGGGATATGATTGTAAATTTTAATTAACATGTTGTGGGGACTAAACGCGACTAATTTTAGTTTGGAGAAAGGTATTTTCATTTTGTTTTGGTATCTATTATTTCTCTTTATTTTATTTTCAGGTGAATACATCGAAGGATATTTTTTGACAAATTTACACGACTCTAAAATATAAATAGACGTAAGGGTTAATATCTGGTGTTTAATGAAATGAGGTCTACATGATTCCATCTGATCTATATTCGCTAATATGCGATGCACTTTTTTTGCAGTGTAATACTTTGTTTACTTCGCATGAATTTCCCCAAAGGATTACGCCATAGGAAAGTCTTGAGTGCACATAAGCGTAGTAAGCTGTAAGTGCACTGTCAAAGTCCGTTACTCTTTTTAGGTGTTGTAGAGCATAAACAAAAGATGTCATTTTTTTAAGCATTTTTGAATATGTTTTTTCCAATTTAAATGGGTATCCAGGTCTATTCCTAAAAGAGTTGCAGAAGTAGCAGTTTCAATTTTTGTATTTTTGTATTTATAAGAGATATTTAAGGGTGATTTCTGATAGGGCTTGAATTGAATTATTTTGGTTTTGTTAAGGTTTTTTTTTTTTTTTTTTATTTATTCAAAGTAAATTTACAAAATAAGGTTTACATATCTGCCAAACTGTAAAACAGTTGTCGGCAGTAGTTCCCGTATACATGATTTAACATTTAGTCTTAGTCTAGTTGTTTAGGTACATTATGAAGCTATTACTTATACCTAAAGCAAGCACGCTACATCTTAGACCTCATTGTCACTCTCCATCAGGTGAGATGAGGTCAAGTGCAAACCCATCTTATTTAAAAAAAAAAAAAAAAAAAAAAAAACCTATATTTTACTTTGCATGCATTTTTTTTTTTTTTTTTTTTTTTAGCCCGCTTGATACCACTGCTGGGCAAAGGCCTCCCTTAAGGTCTTCCACTGGCGCCTATTTGCTGCCGTTATTTCCCAGTCCCGGGAGTGATGATCCAAATCGTCACGCCATCTTTTCTTAGGCCTGCCTCTTAGGCGACGGCCATCTGCAGGCTGCCACTGCGTGACGATTTTGGTCCATCGCTCCGGGTGCATTCTGCAAACGTGCCCTGCCCAATCCCATTTTAATTTGGCGGTCTTTTCACCTACATCTGTTATTCCGGTTTTGGAGCGGATTTCGGTATTCCTAACACGGTCTATGATTTTGATACCCAAAATGCTCCGTTCCATAGCTCTTTGGCAAATCTTGAGTTTGGACTTTTGATTTTCAGTTAATGACCAAGTCTGAGCACCGTACGTAAGAATAGGTAGAATGCAAACATCGAGCAGCTTTCGTTTGAGAGACACGGGAGATCTCCCTTCATGTACATCTTCATAGACCAGAAGCTCTTCCAGGCGTTATCGATACGGCGTTCGATTTCTTTCTCCTGCCTGTTTTCGAATGAGACTATCTGGCCTAAGTAGATGTATTCTCTCACGTACTCGATTGTTTGCCCATCCACTGCTATTCTACGCTTGGTGCTGTTTGTCATTACCTTTGTTTTTAACCTGTTCATCATCAGTCCAACCTCAAGACTTGCCGTGTTAAGCTCTTCGAGCATCGTTTCCAGCTCTGCAGATGTATTGGCGAAAAGCACGATGTCATCCGCGAATCGGAGGTTGGTCAGCTTTTACAGACATTCGCACGCACGCACAGGGAGAAGAGAACGAAGATAAACAGTACGCGCCACCTAATTGGTCAGCACAGTGGCGCCATCTACTTGTATTAATAACCAAGGCCGATAAGGCAGCACGGATGTGTTCCCTATTTACCAACTGTCATTACGGATTGTGGCGCTATATTACAAGGCTGCCATAAATTACCATCCGATATATTACTGTATAGGTACATACAGCCAAACATCCAAGATACAAAACTGTCAATTTCTGAGTCTCATCTTACTGTCATACACATTAGGTTGAATCGATTGATTTGACAGGTTAAACGTAACTTA
>JABMDO010001673.1:0-13046 GCA_014851415.1 Cnaphalocrocis medinalis
GTCAACGAACTCTTCTAAATTCAAAATCAGGCTGAGTCTAACTTCTGTGTGTAATAATTTTGTGCCTAAGTCCAGCAGTGGGACGAGTGTGTTGCTGATGATGACGAACTTTGAATGCTTTCTTTGAACTATCGGACCCTCTCTGTAAGCGAGTCTACTGGGGAGGGACTATGATAATGGGCTTCTTCAGTTTCTCGTGTCTTCTCCCCACTCAGGCGTAGATGCGAGCACCCCTAGTATTTTAGTGGGTATACCTTAGGCCACGGCTAGAGGAGAGCCCCACAAAACCCGTCTGCCCCCCAGCAGCGGGTCTGCCTCCGAAAATCGGCCCATAACATTTCGTGCCGGCTGCATTTCACCAGGGTGATATAAAAAAAGTCATACACCACGAAGCTAAACGGATATTAATACAGTGGCACTGATTAAAAGTCATTTATATTACTTACGACCACCTATAGCCGCCTCGTCAGTTCTCAGCAACTTGTATCTTTTGTACTTCACTAAGGAATCACCTAAGCAAGATGAAAATCATTAATTTTAAGTTATTGATTAATAAATTTGTAACATAATGGCTTACAGTTAATGCATACGAAATGCGTCTTAGATTTTCTACAGATCTCTAGTCTCAAGAGCGTGTATTTCATGTAATATGAGCACAGAGATGTATATCTTTTTATGTGATAGGTAGAAGACGAGATAGCGATAAAAATAATTAGGAAACACCTATCTAAATGTTTTAAAATTTGATAAAAATAACAAATACACGTAGAAATAGAAATAGAAAAATATAATACCTTTTCTACTGACTGAAAATAAACAATTTAATGTAATCAGGCAAGTGGAAACTGGAAAGTCAGTATCTTAAGCAGTGGCGAATTCTCATATTTGCCGTCTCTCTCTTCGGCCGCTCCCTCATAACTGAGGATCGTGGTCATCATTGGATGTGGATGGGTTGTTGTTGTTGTTTGGTTTGCAGATGCTCCTCTCGCCGTTTGCGGTCTGTAGGCTATTAATACTCGTATTTCGACAACAAATTATACGAGTGTTTATGCAATTTTTTATGGAAATATTTTAGGTATGTACATTACCTACCTATGATGAGATTTTGTAATAAATTTTATTATATTTACCTTCGACGCGCAATAGAACTTTTTCCTTGTTTTCAACATCTGAAAATAATTAATAAGTATCAAGGGTTACAAGGTTAGCTTCGCACTTGTGACTCTATTGGAGCCGCGGGTCTATGCGGCGGTAATATCACGGCGGTACTATCAAGTGATCCGCCTGCTTGTCTGCCACTTGTCACAAAAAATACTGATACCAGGAGGTCGAGGAATTTTCTCCCGCGAACCTCAGTCTTGTGGAATAGTCTAGCTGCGGCAGTATTTCCTGACGGCTATGACTTAGGGACCTTCAAGAAACGAGCGTACTCCTTCTTAAAAGGCCGGCAACGCATCAACCTCTCTGAACTCGCAGCAGGGCAGCGGTGATTACTTACCAGCAGGTGACCCGCTTGCTCGTTTGCCGCCTCTAGTATAAAAAAAAACCAACATAGTTAAAGGCAGTAACTTACCCTCCACAAGTTTCTGTATCAGCGGCTTGGCTTTATCGTAGCCATCTTTCTTCACCATCTTGAAAATTTCAGAACGAAGAGCAGTCAGCCACTCCGGTTGGTCGGTCGTTGCCTTCAGTGCGTCGGCTGTCGAGCAATTTCACCCAGTCACACTACGTGCTACTAGGACACTAGCTTTTACCTAACGGTCTTAAGTAAATGATCCACTTAAAAATCGTCGATGAGTTCAGGTAGGACTCGAATCTACAGCCATAAACATACCTTTGGTAGAATAGCCACCCGGTATGGGGAAGGTTGTGGGTTCGAGTACCACTTGAACCCTTCGAAAAATGAATAGATGTTTTTCTGGAACTTTTGAATAGAATAGAATAGAAAATAATTTATTTTTGCGTCAAAAAGTTAAGTAGGTATCATCCAACCTACCTTAGATAGTGTACTTATAAATAAATTAATTAATAGTAGGTATATTGCAGCTACTTTTTTCCCAAAGGGAGCCAAACGTGAAACGGTTATTACTTATTATTGAAAAAAGTATATTATTATGAGCTAATTCCTGTACTGTACTATGTAAATGTAAATAAATTAAATGTGTATGTTGTAAGTCTACAAATGTAAACCCCAAGATACAATAAACAATTGAATTGAATTGTACATACTATCTATATTATTAAGTTGTTAATGAATTCAGACTATAACTTAATTTAATGTGACTCACCCGTTTTTGCAGTTGTAGTTTCTGCGGCTAAACCATTTACAAGATGAAGTTAAAATCAATCGAGAAATAAGAAAAAATATTACAATCGAGAACCTCTTTGCTTACGAGTCGATAAAATAATTATGACATCACTGTTCAGTTGCCGTATCAGCAGTGGCATAACCGTATAGATAAATTCGTCACCTCTCAACAAGTTTCCGTAGTGTAGCGGTTATCACGTGTGCTTCACACGCACAAGGCCCCCGGTTCGATCCCGGGCGGAAACAAGTCGTTCTTTTTGTTTTTTTTTATAAAAAAAACGCTACACTGATTTCAAAGAATACTTTTTTTTATCATAATAAAAAAATATATGCACTCTCATACTCATACTTTTTAATTATATTCTTTACTAGCGGCCGCCCGCGACTCCGTCCGCGACGAAAGTAACTTTTTACGCCCCTTTCAACCCCATTTTCGCAATAAAAAGTAGCCTATGTCCTTTCTCAGGGTCTAGATTATCTGTATACCAAATTTTATTTAAATCCGTTGAGTAGTTTTGGCGTGAAAGAGTAGCAGACAGACAGAGTTACTTTCGCATTTATAATATTAGTATGGAAGTATGGATTTATCCCACTAAGCTACTATCGCTCAAATGACAATGAATCCATTGGTCTTTACTCGTTTTTTAAAGCACAAGACACGATCCTCTCATTTCCTGTAAATACGAAACCCTTCATATTTATTTTAATTGTACAGTATGAACAGATTCCCTCTTACCTTTTTCTTCATCTACTCCTGGATGTTCCAGCCCAACTCGAAGGATTGGTTTATCATTATCACTCCAACCTGTAATACAAGTTTATAATAATATTGTATTTACTACCTACCTCTATTTATACAGAGATAACTCCTATAGACAACAAGAAGGCTTATAGGTAAACCGACAATACGAATCACTAGCGCGATACAATCGACGCCCAGTGCCATCTATTGGTTCGGTTTGAAACTACTGTCCCGAAGCGAAGTGAGGGCGGGGCATGTATCATGTAGGCATATAAACTAAACACCTCACATATCGACCTGACTACGTACTTAAATAAGTTAAGGTTAATTTAGAATAGTTTATCAAATATGTAGTTTACCTCTCACACATTACTTCAAAAAAACAAACAATATTTTAATTTTAGAATTTCTTATATCCAGTAAAGATATAAGAAATTCTAAAATTAAAATATTGTTTGTTTTTTTTTTCTCTTCTGCTCATATCACTTTTTGTGTTAAATAGATCATGTTCGACCGTCCTTTAAATTAAATTTAATGTGTCAAACTTAAATTTGTAATTGGCTATATAAGAATTTAATTATTAAGTATTTTATATAAACTTTGAAATGCCGTTAAGTTTGCTAGTAATAAATAAATAAAACGACACACACACAATAACACACACAAGTACGATATTTTAGGTGTCCGATATTTCAGCGCTGTTGCAAGCACCATGTTTGCGGAACTGAAGTTTGTTGAGGGTAAGTTGTTAGTGGCAGACATATCAGTCTACCCTCCTTTGAAACTTTGTTCACAAACTCCCTATTTTCTAATGACAAAAATTGACAACATTTCATCGAAAAAATTATATGAAAATTAAAATGCCATTTATGTTTTTTGGCTTCCCGAATATGTATTACGCTTTTTTAGATATTAATTACGCTCAAAATTACGAGATACAAAATTATGATACTGTAGGTGTTATGGCCAATATTCCTTTTACCGCTATTTTTTTATACCCAAAAAATTATAATAAATAAAAAAACACTTATATAATATTTTTAACTCTAGTTTACATTTCAATTATCAAAATGAAGAAAATTTACCTAGGTACTTAATGTTCTCAATTGACATGAAATTTTTCAAGAATAGTAATTGTAATTTTATGACTTAGTGCTGTGAATGACAACAACAAACTCTTTCTGGTGTCTAAATGCGGCAGTAGTCTGGCCGTAGCTTAGAGTAGACAGCCACTGGAGATGCCCTAACGTCCGCGCTTCTAACAATTTTTTTCACCATTTTTTGCGGGGGACGAGGTAAACACGTACAGCACACCACCAAAAATTTTAATACTCAACAGTCACAAATTTTGCTGTCACGATAAACGCACACTACAGAAAAATTTAACACATCAAAAAATACACGCTCACAAATAAAGATTTCACGTAACTATGCAGCATACATACGAAAAAGACAGTGACGGGACACAAAGAATGAGTCAAATCAGCTTGGTGAATGAACTTATATATAAAATTGTAAGTGTAAAATTCTGCACATTGAAGATAAATAAATATTTATTTAGTCAGTTTGTAAAATAAAACCGGCCAAGAGCGTGTCGGACACGCACATGAAAGTGTTCCGTATCCAAAAGATGGGCCTTAAACCTTATTTTCATAGTTAAGTTAGGTAGTTATTTCCATACATTACCATTTAGTTAGGGCAACTGCACGTCATAAGTTGGTCAAGTTGTATTAAAAATACTATGTATGATACAGAGTCCGCTAAAGTTTTCGTTAAAAGTACAGTCAGCCACACATCAGGTTACCACAATCTGTCAAAGGAGTTGTCCCAGAATGTATGGAGTCTGGGCGTGGTATATGTACCCTATACCAAAATATAGAGAATTATATGAAGAATAGTTTTTGACTATCCAATTTCTCTATTGTAGCGTTGTTTTTTGGAAGGAACAATTTATTTTAGCAAAGGATTGCAACACAACAAAATGGTTGTCAATGTTGGTTACCTATTGACTGACATTACGAATTCGATGACGTTTGACGTTTGTTTATCTGTCTGACGTTTGACGGAACAAACCACAGACTAAGAAATGAAAACTATCCAAAAAACCCTAAAAAACCAAACCGTTTAACGTCACATTGACAGACATTGACATTGACAGTTGCTTTTTTTGTCTTTGGTCACCGTCGTCTCACGCGTCTTGTCATTGGTAAACGTTGAAAAATGGTCATCTTTTTTATTTTATAACCACGAAACTGTGCTTTATGTGGAATTCATTGTATTTTTCTCGTAATTAGCAATTTTTTCTCCGATTTTTAATTTAGCGTACATAGACCCAACCCATAATGGGACAACTCCTTTCCTCAACTGATATTCAACTTAATGTGTATGACAGTATTTACTGTGATGTGTGGCTGTACGTAGGTACTTACTTGGAGGTATAGAGCATATTTTTTTCAGAATTATTTTAATAGTATTTCAAAAGTTGGGGGGTGGGGAGAGGAAGCTCTAATTTTAACTTTGTATTAATATATCTCGAAACTGGGGGGTTTGATCCACATTATGTCAAGGCAATTTTTGTTGTATTTAAAGATACCTTTTTAACGATACCGACCAGACGATGGGGTAAGTCGAATTTATTTTTCGAATTAACTTTTCGCTGTATGGAAAGGGGGGTGAATTATTTTTCAATAATGTTAAAAACCAATTTTTGGATTATCAGTAGGTATACATCTCTTTACCAATTTTCAGTGGCAATCGGTGCAGAAACGGCGGAGAACGAGCCAGGACAGACAGACAGACAGACGGACAGACATGACGAGTAGACTACGGAACCCTAAAAAATGGTGAAGTTGTGCAATACATACTAAAACGTAAAAAATTACAAATGTGCGCTAGTTTGGGGTTAAACATTTGGACAAACAAAGGGAGAGTTAGTGAAACAATATATTTTTAATTAGAATGATTTATTGAAATATTACAAAAAATCCTTATTACGCATTTATATTGATTTTCAAAATGAATAAGTTTATTGTACACGTGTCGAATATATTTCTGGGGGTCTAATTTTTTTGAAATATTGGATAAACGAACATTCGTATACTTTTCTATATTAAAATTAGCGAGCTCCAATTATGGTTTACTATCTACTCCGTTATCATGCATGATACTCCCGGACCACATATTTTATTCCTTTTACCTCGAAATATTTTATAGCCACCAATTCTTTTTATTTTTAGAATAAATTCCAACATCGTATGACCAGAAGAAAGGACAGTAATTTCTCTAATTCACTTTAGAATGTTTTAATATTATAATATACGTCTATACTATTTTATTCAAAATATAATGAAAAGAACGGATTTTGAAACTAACTGCAGTGAGTGAATGATTCATTCAAATGTCGAGTTGATTTTAATTGGTCCCATCACTAGGACCGATACCACGATATCATTATTAAATTTTTCTGTCGTTTACGTATCGTAACGGTTTTTTATTAAAATAGATTTTCTAGTTTAATACACATTTAATAATTAACAAAAGTCATTACTTATGATAGGAAACGCGATCTTGTTGCGAATTTTAGCTGTCAGATCGCCTTTTACATGAAAATACTGCACAATTCACCATTTTTAAGAGAAACGTCACGCGACACGGAGCGATGCAAAATGGCGATGTAGCGACATCCAAGTAGTTTTGTATAACTTAGTTGACCAGTTCCGAATAGTTGACCAATGTACTTTGCCGGAGGGGAAACGCCCGGTATGGCATCTCCAGTGGCTATATACTCAAAGGGCCGTAGTGACCCAGCCTCATACGCCAAAGGTCGCGGGTTCGATCCCCGCCCTGAACAAACATCCGTGTGATAAACACTTGTGTTAGTTAGATCTGGGTGTACCAATATATGTATTTAAGTATTATATTTGTGTTTTCTCTGTTGTCTGACATCTGTAACACAAGTGCTTAAGTTACTTGGTACGGAGTCAGGTCAATGTAATATGTTTGAAGACTTACTGGATCGAAAACTCGGGTGCTCGTTTCTGGCTTCTATTAAACTGAAAAATGTCTGAAATAAGACTTTAATATCAATCACATATCAATAAATATTGTAAAAGAAATCGTTTTATTAATTAACCGCCTTAACCAGCTGATATAAGCTTCTTTAATTTTATCTGACAGTCTAATTTATATTTTGTAGTGTCTTTTTGTGCCTATAAAACAAAAAGATACACTACAAAATATAAAACAAAAAAAGAGAGAGAAAATGAACGTCTTTGCAACTGAATGTAGGTAAATTCTAATCCTAAGATCAAATCAATCCATGTTAAAGTTACTTACCAAACCCAAAAAAAATTGATAGCACTTTGAACATTATTAAATTAGACAGCCAATTTTGATCACTTTTGAATCAATGATGAAATCGATTAAAAATGAAAACGACGTCAAATAGAAGAATCGAATATCTTCCATTAATTTTTATGGACTGCATCGAATTGTATTGATTTTGTATTTCACGGTTAATAGTAGGTTTTTTATGCAGATTTATGAAAATGACGACACTCACGACGATAGTATGTCAGTGATGATATACGGAACCGAAACATGGCCGCTTACAATGGGCAGCTCAAGAAGGCTCAAAGTCACTCAGAGGGCAATGGAGAGGGCTATGCCCGGAAACTCTTTTCGTGATCGTGTCAGTAATGATGAAATCCACAGATCTAAGGTCGCAGACATAGCCCAAATGATTGCGTGGCTAAAGTGGCAATTTATGCAATGCCTCGTTCTTAAGTTGTGATTTTTGTGGAATAAAGTATATCTATCTATCTTTGTTGGTTAGTAGGACGCTATATTTGATATATTACCTATATTCTCGGATAAGTAATGGCCGAATAGGGATTGACGCACTCAGAGATATCAATTATTACTTTTGTCATTTAAACAAATATTCTGACCTTTATTTACAATACAGATAAAAACTTATCAATAATTAAGCTAATGAATTCATTTTATAAAGGGAAAACATTATAATTATTATATTTATGTAGGAACGAGTAAGCTCGTTAACAACCTCGGCGATTTCAAAACTTTTTCTACTATTAGAATTTCTGTTTCCTACGGGAAAATATCACATTTAAATTAAATAAAAATATATAAACATATTGTCTTTATTTATTCAACAATGTACAAACTTAAACTCTAGAACTGTCGAGTAATAATTACATAAAACGATATCAAAATAATACGCTTTTAATAAATAAAATGGCGACAGAAATTATACAACAGACCGTTTTAAACTATGTCAAACTATTCAGGTTTTAGATGTTAATTATTACATAAACGCCCCATTGGTCTAGTGGTTTTAGCACCGGTAGTAAGTAGGGACTAAGTAAACTATTACGATATCGACTTCGTTTTACATGGATCTCACAACTTCTTACGGTAGAAAAGCTGACTTGTGTGACTTGGTCTTTTTGACAAGTCTTTTCATGGGATAATAATTTGTCTGATTATAAACAGAATAAATTTGTGACGCTACTGGTGTATATGGGCGGCTGCAATCGCTAACCATCAGGTGATCCGTCTCTTCGTCTGTCTAATATCACATAAAAAACGTGATATTTCATTTAGTTTTCGAAGAAACTTTTCGAGCTATGGATTGTAAACGCATCGGCGAACTCTATAATCACGCAGATGTTCATGGGCGGCGATGATTACTTCCTATTAGGTGACTCAGATGCTAGTTTGTCGCCTTTAATATAAAAAAAAAACCCGAGTTGATTGTTTCTAAGAACAGAGAATATTGTTTCTAGAAATGTGTGTAACATTTGGGGGGTTTCTAGAAACAATATTGTCTTTTGTCTAAGGGGTCATCCATTAATTACGTTAACAGAGTTGGTCACATTTTCAAGACTCCCCCTTAGTGTGACGTGGCATATTTTAAATAAAAATGTGACGTCACATTTTTAATTGTCACACAATGTCACATTTTTAATTAGAATACGTCACGTCACACTAGATAGAGCGATTTCTAAAATGTGACCAAATGTGACAAAGGGAGATTATATATAATATGTGTCCAAATAATATGTGTGTTATATAAAATGTGACCAAATGTGACAAAGGGAATGGTCATGCACGCTCAAACGTTCCTGAGGTGGTGGCGCTATGTGGCGGGTCATTACATTCCCTCTGGAGACCTATTTTTGAATTTTCGCTTCGTCCAAACAAAACTACTCGTTTTGCAAGTCACGTCGTCTCGTGAGTCGCATGATTCATAATTTTCCCTATTTTTGAAATCACTCGCTTAGTGTGTCGCCAATCTTGTCAAAGTATAGTCCTTTTCACGAAAAGAGTCCCGCGGATTTTTGATGAACTAAAATGACATGGCAGTCTACGTAATGAGTGGGAAAGAGATAGAAAGCCTATTTGTATGACAAGTGGCGCCGCTCCCAGGGGACTTTTTTCGTAAAGTGTTAACTCGTTAATATTTGACGTAAATGCGACCACTCGCCTAGCGGAAACGAGTGGTTTACACCACTCGTTGCAAATCGCTCGTTTTCGAATGATTCAAAAATGCGGATGTCAAAAATCATGCGAGTCACACATTTTTTAGTGAGACGACAATTCAAAAATAGGTCTCCTGATATGGTTGAGTGAAATGATGGCTGACACATACGTCATACTTGTGTACAGGTGCCGCCTCTGGGGACTGGTCTGCTCTGGTTTACCTCATTCTTAGCCTTTAACATTTTCTTCATCTTGAGTATTGGACTGTAGGAGGTGGTATGAGGAAAACATTGTAATAAACATTTTGGCGATTAAAAAGAGTAACTGGCGAGTTTCTTGCCGGATCTTCTCGTCAGAATCAACTTTCCGATACCGATACGGTGGTAGAATCGCATTATGTCTATTTATTTTTTAGTATATCTTATGTATCAAGATATATATTTAATTTCATTTAAATCATATACATCATCTTTAAATAGTTTTAAATATTTTCTTTATGTATGACGATTTGTAAGTGCTGTGTACAAGCCTATGCAAATAAAGAATATTTGACTTTGACTTTGACTATGGAAGGCCCCCAATCTTGTTTCACCAGCGTTATAGGAAAACAGTTTTCCACCTAACCTAACATCTACCCGTGGAACTCAGGGGAGATAGTGAGGGTGACTCTCGAGCGCCCCCTGACGGCGTCCACGCGCAAACTCCCGCTGCTCTTCTCCAGCAGCATGTATATGTCCGCGGCGCTGTGCACCGGGGACCCGTTGATACTGGTCACTATGTCGCCCGGTTGGAGGCCGCCACTGGGAAAGTTAAATAGGATCCTTAAAGTGTATAAAATCTATTCTATTTCTATTAATAAAGAGATAACTTCTATAGACAACGACAAGGCTTATAGGTAAACCGAAAACACGAAACGCTTGCGCGATGTAATTGGACACAGCGCCATCTATTGGTTCATGAAATATCAAAACACAGTGTGTTTTATAACTTACTTATAAGCTGGTGAGCCGATGATCACTTTCCACACAAGGATGCCATGTTCTATGTCCGCGGGCATCTGAAACGTTATAATGCAGAATGTGTTGGTTTATTTGATGATATTGGTTAAGTGTAGTACAGTAGTAAGGACCTATAAGCACAAAACGTGCATGATTGGTCGGAATTGGCACAGGACCGAACAAAATGGCGAACTTTGACGTCGGAGGAAAAGTCACACCACAAAATAATTACACACAGAAGTTAGACTTTGACCTGTTTTTAATTTAGAAGAGTTCGTTGACATATGCTAGGGTTGTTGCCCGGCATGAGTACATAAGCGCGCGGCCTCTACCACAGACCTCGACAGTTTGACAATCTTATGTCATAAGTTAGGATTAATGTGGTCGAAAAGGCGTCTTTGCCCGTTAGTGCGCATGCGTGAGTACATGACATATTTTTAGCTCTTAGTGGGCAGTCAGCTTTCTGTGTCAATATGTATTTTGTGGTCACACCTTGGATTGCCGAGCCAGCATAGGAAGTAAGTAGTAGTAGTAAGACAAATTGTGGTATTTAATATTTACCTCTGGGTTCCTCATGCGCAATTCTATCAGTATGTTGGGGGTGAGAGACAGCATGGTGATGCCGAGGTACCGTCTCGATACTTGCGGTGATTTAGTTTTCCCTGGAACATACATTAATACAATATTAAAGACTGTGGTCCGCACTCACTTCGTTACGGGATATTAGTTCCACTCTGCACCAATTGATGGCGCTGGGAGTTGCATTGCGCTAGAGTTGCGCCCTTCCGTTTTCGATCGATGTCTACAGAATTGATCTTTTTTTATTTATAGTAGGTATTGATGACGGAGTTGCATATTTACCTCCAACCCTCTATTTACCTTACTAAGGGTTGAATTTTTAAAAACTCCTTAGTGCTCGCTTTCACTGTTTAAGGTTTAGTTAGACCCTTCCCTGAAGTTTCCAGATGGCCTAATTTGAAGCGAGCGTTACCACCTAATTGGAGTTCTTTCCTTCCCTTTCACACGCGATGTTTGCGCTTTTGTTTGAATGCGACAGATAATACTTTCATTCTCTACGGGACAGCTTCACTATAAAGCTATCAGATTCAGGTTTTTGGGCTATGCGTCCATCTGTGAGGCCATTAATCAATCCGGTCAATTCAGATCATTCATGCCTAAGTGGCTCTTCTGCAGTTCTTTTATAAATTTTTACTTAAAAATCACTCACTTTTAGCCAAAAATTCCTTACATAGTCTATAGGGATGGCAAACGAGATCCCCGATGTGACCTTCATGCTGTTGATGCCGATGGCTTCCCCGTCCAGGTTCACGAGCGGCCCCCCGCTGTTGCCGAAAGTGATGGGCGCGTCTGTCTGTATGTAGACCATGTCTTTGCCTGGAAAATACGACAAACATTTTCAGCACTTCTCAACACTTCATTAAGATACGAATGAATGAAAAATTGCACAAAAACAAAGATATTTGTGGGATTAAGCATAAAACTTTTTAATAAGTTACCACAAAAAGTTATTGACTTACCGCTACATAAATTTAAATTTCATATTAAAAACTGACTTGATGCAGAAAGGCTACTATAAAGTAGAAGATATTTAAATGATAAGAATTCCTGGACATGTTAATCAATTCTCATTATTGTTTTTATGTATAATTTTATTTCATATTTTTATTTGAAGATTATCTACACGATAAAGACTATACGCATTGTATAACATACTGTTACTCTAATCATAATAATGTTTTTATTAGTATGTATCGGCCGCCTTGAATGTACACTCAAGATCCCTAGCAATACCGGATTTGCCCGCGAAACGATATTTCCTTTGTTTTTTCCGACTCGTGACATCTACCCATCCATTTTCACTTTTTCTATCCTTTCCCATCTTATTCGGCGAGCTTTCAGGTTCATGCGCTAACGCCACCTTACGGACATCCCTCACAGCGGCAGCAGTCGACTGATCTGTTTTCACCATCGTTGAGCTGGACATCGCAGCATTTACGCCGGTACCACTCTCCTCCTCACTTACTGAGGTTACTCGTTCCTCACCTGCGTTGGCCGGACTCGCCAGCACACCTTCCAATGAGCTTTGTTGCAGTGTTAAATGTTGTCTAGATTGATTATGTTCTGAAACCCTCATGCTTCGATACTGCAAAGCTGGCGATGCAGCATTCAAGCATTCAGTTACACCTGTGTCTCCCACTCCTTATTACAATTATTGTTATTGTACTCGTCATGTGATAGTCCCATCGGCCCGCTGTCGAGCCAAGCACCGCGTTTTGTGTTTACTTTGAACGCTGACGCTGGCGGTAGAGAATCGGTTTTTATACGTCGGAAATCGGCCTTTAATTCGTTCACACTATCCTGAGTAGCAAATGTCGCCTTAATAATCAATTTCAGCCTTCATTGTCATAATATCTTTCAACAACTTAGAACAGTCCAAGTGGTCAAACAAGATAGGAGGGAGTTTATGTAGATC
>JABMDO010001674.1:0-12111 GCA_014851415.1 Cnaphalocrocis medinalis
TTGAATGTACACTCAAGATCCCTAGCAATACCGGATTTGCCCGCGAAACGATATTTCCTTTGATTTTCCGACTCGTGACATCTACCCATCCATTTTCACTTTTTCTATCCTTTCCCATCTTATTCGGCGAGCTTTCAGGTTCATGCGCTAACGCCACCTTACGGACATCCCTCACAGCGGCAGCAGTCGACTGATCTGTTTTCACCATCGTTGAGCTGGACATCGCAGCATTTACGCCGGTACCACTCTCCTCCTCACTTACTGAGGTTACTCGTTCCTCACCTGCGTTGGCCGGGACTCGCCAGCACACCTTCCAATGAGCTTTGTTGCAGTGTTAAATTGTTGTCTAGATTGATTATGTTCTGAAACCCTCATGCTTCGATACTGCAAAGCCTGGCGATGCAGCATTCAAGCATTCAGTTACACCTGTGTCTCCCACTCCTTATTACAATTATTGTTATTGTACTCGTCATGTGATAGTCCCATCGGCCCGCTGTCGAGCCAAGCACCGCGTTTTGTGTTTACTTTGAACGCTGACGCTGGCGGTAGAGAATCGGTTTTTATACGTCGGAAATCGGCCTTTAATTCGTTCACACTATCCTGAGTAGCAAATGTCGCCTTAATAAGATCAATTTCAGCCTTCATTGTCATAATATCTTTCAACAACTTAGAACAGTCCAAGTGGTCAAACAAGATAGGAGGGAGTTTATGTAGATCTCTTGCAACAAAAATTGGAATAACATCTGGTTCCGTTGATTTAAATATGCTTATGATGTCTGCAACATCACGTGTTCCTTGCCTCTATTTTTCCTTAATATTTTTCTCGCATTCGTAGGAACAGACTCGAACAAAAGCGATTTAGAACTCTTGATTTCCTCGCTTGAGAAGCTCGTCGTACATATACGCACCAGAGTTTTCCTCATCTGCTACTGACACCTTGTTTTGTAAGTATGACAGCATCTCGTCAATGACGATGTTACAATTATTGCACTTAACAGCGACCGCCATTATTTCAATAAATAGTACTTTCACTAAATAGCGAAAATACCAAATTCTCGTTTATAGGAGGCGTTTGGTAACGACGTCTACTAGGGCAACATAACGCCGCGAGAGGCAGCAGTACTGAGTCCACGCAGCGGCGTCAGGCGAATGAGTCACCGCAAGTCCCCGCCCAGTGCGGTACCAGGATCACAGAACGCAGCGAGAGGTGCGCGTGCCGTATGGTTTGAGGCCCGTTGCACGAGCAGCCCAGTTGAGGCCCGTTGTGACGTCAGGCTGGAGCGGGCGGAGTTAGCAGTAGTAGTTAAATATGACTCACGCGGTCCTGTCGCTTGGCTCCGGCCGCTGCGGCGCGTGACCTCTTTCCATCTTATGCGGTCCTAATTTTTAAACGATGATTTATGAGAATAATTTCATTTTTTAAACTTTTAAATAATTTAATTGCGGTTCAAATGCGTGCACTCGCGAGCGAGGTCCGGGGGGGAGAGGGAGAGGGACGGAGGGAGGGAGATTAATCCCTTCATCGTCATCACTTAAGCCAATAGATTCTCCCTGCCGGACATGCGTCTCTTATGTTATCCACACTCCCTTATAACCTCAAAAATGTAATTACACATTTTTGTTATTTTTAGTAGTAGAGCTTCAACGCAAAAAAAAAACATGGACCAACTCGACTGAAGTTGGCCACACAGGAAAACCGGCATGAGGCACCGCCATTTGCCGAGTAAAAGAGTGCACTGAAGCCATAATCAGAAAAAAGGGAAGAAGTTAACAGCACACTTCCAACTTTACTGGGGTGGCGAGTATCTATGCGCTGGCAATCGTCTGCAAACCAGCCCATAGCCCTTCCTACCTGGCCGAATCTTGGGAGATATTCGCCAGGTAGGTAATTGCTAAAGGCTTCTTCTTCGATGCGCCAACTTCCTACAAAGTCTCTGTCCCATCTCAATGTCACTACTCGCCATCAACCGCTTACCCGATTCATCTACCCGCTAACTCATATAATAAAAAATATCGGATGAAACGAGAAAAACAAAAAACAGCCTTGATTCCATCAGTTTAATACTTGTACGAGTAAACAAAGTTCAGAAACCAGCAAACTCGGAACCTCTACGTCTCAGAAAAATCTTCTCAATTCCCACACGCAGCGCACTCGCAAAAAGCAAACCTGCCAAGTTCGTAACACAAACAGCGCGGAATCAATCAGAGCCCATCCCAGTTCAGCCAAGTTGTTCAGCGAAGGCAGCATGTTTGATACAATTCTGGCCGCGCTGGGAACATTTTCTCAACTCGCCAGGGATGGAGTGAGGGGCTCTAGTTGGGGCCAGTTATTTAACGGCAAGTTGACTATAATTCTGAAAATCTCTGATACAATACAATGTTTCACTACAAGCTAACAAAATAACTAACATGGTGTAGTGCATAATAACATTGACCCCTCATGGGGAGATGTGTTCTTTCCTACCAGGGCCCCCCGAACTAGACATGTAAAACTAATGCTTCAATCGCTCAATGCACATTTCGTGGGAGTAGTATAAGTTCCGCACTGTAAGCAGGTGTTTACCTGAGGAGAGATATGAAGGGAGACTCTCCACTCTGGTGTAGACCAAAGCACCCCAGCATGGTTTCAGTAGGCGAACCTCCGCTAATTCGGGGGAGTTCAATACAACAACTCGGCCCCTTGACAAACGGGAATGCCTAACCCTTTTAACAGGGTTACTAAAAAAGGAAAACAAACAGATTTACTTGTCAGTTTACGTTTGATCTCTCCAGCCAGACCCCCATAGAACTATCAATAGATATTAGTGGTCGTAGTAGAACACTGCATAGAGAAATAGCCGGTTGACCACTATTATACAAAGCGCCCCGCTTCCATACCTGGGTTCGTCCCCATGCTAGCATTTCTTCGTGCGGTTTTCCATCAAAGTTTTCCATTCCATCGCGAGTCGCGAGTTTACAAGCGCGTGTTAAAACCGGGCCTTCCCCGGGGACGCGAGCGCATGAGATCTGTATGAGATGTGTATGAGATGCATTAGCTTATCGAGTTCGGAAACTTTGTACAAGTTTGGTGGAGCGTTATCATGAGTTCAACACTTGCATTCGGATTTTGATTAACTTTTGAATTATTCCAACATCTTAGGAGGTGCCTTTTCAGTTTCATTTCTGCTTTAGTAACTTTTAATTTTATTAGTTACACAGCTGATCATGGCGTCCGTTGTTGGCGCGCTAGAATCTACTTAGTATGTATAACAGATACTTTGAAGAAATCCGCCGTACTTTTCATAAAGCGTCTTCAGATTAGAAACACTAGGTACTATGATGCAATAAGCCGGAAACATGTTTTTAATATGTAAATATTCTACTAAAATAAAAAGAAAATTCACACTAAGGTATTATTATTAAGCATTTAATATGTTAACGTATCCACGCTCGATATAGTTAGGTAGTTGGGTGAATTTTCAACCAAACCTAATTACGGTGGCGAATTTTTAAAAACCACTTTTACATACATTTTCGCCACCGGGATTGCACCACCGGACTTAAGAAACAGTAACAAAATTGGCATTATAAAAAAATATATTATTCCACCACTAACTTACAGTCTATAAATATGACAGTTAACTTAATCTCAATAAGCTATAAAACTGGTTTTTATGTAAAGGAGAAAAGACAGCTCAAAATACATGCCACCGGTATTGATACGGTACTTGGGAAAATCACCCAGTTATATCGGTAGATCGCAAGAACAAAAGCATAATAAGCACTTCTTTGTAGAATTAGTAAACAACTAAAAATGATTTTCTAAACAAAACCTTTTTCATGGTTTTATTTTAACTACTAGTAATGACTAGATGCTTTTAAAATTGCATGATAAACTCAAACCACCGAAGTCCCACTCCAAATTATTGCCGATATCAGACGATTAATACATACCAAATACAGTCACCCAAATTGGGCGCACCATACAATTACAAAGACCAGCTGTATTATCCGAAACTAATTAATACTATAAATGTCATCCGGGCGACTGGAGGTAGGCCCGCCACCAGTGACGTGCGAGCTAAGCAGGGCAAAGCTAAGCTACGGAAAATAAGGGGTTATGTACAGGTGTAAAGTCATAGGTACCTAAACCATTTTCACTAAATAGTTATTATATATTTTCGCTTAGGATAGCAGCTAATGTTAATTTTAACGGGAATTAACACATTAATATGTAGTAAATAATGAGTCGACATGAGACCACGGATGTGTATCGGAGCCGTAACGTAAGCACATAATCATATAGATACTTAAAAATACCGTGGCGTTAAATCTCGTCAAATATTAATAATTTTCATAAAAATTTAAGACAAAATTGGACGTAGATTAGTAAAAACGTTCCAACCCACAACATGTCCAAAATTGAGTTAAGTACACCATTATGATCAGCTAACATAGTACTACCATCTAGCGAGATGACTCTGTTCTAGCTTGTTTGTGTACACAGATACAGCTATGGTGGTCCAACCCACACATATGACAGGTGTCATTTTGAAAAACTCAGTAATGTTCCAACCAGTTTGAAACATTTTTGTCCTTTAGTTTTTATAAGACATGCGTTTATTTCAATTTTAGCTAAAATGAACTAAGCCATTTGAAACGTTTTTGATAATAATAAAATGTTGATATCTTTTAGTTTACCTTACCACGAAAATGATTTAAGGCGGCCTGGAACGTTTTTGAAAAATTCAAAGGGAATATTTATTGTTTAAATCTAAATCATAAAAACGATCTAAACATCCTGGAGCGTTTAAAGAAATTAATAAGAATGTTTAAAGCTATTTTATAAGAATGATCTAAGAAAGCAGCCGTTATTTTTTAAATAATATTCCTTTTCGTCACCCTGCTCTGTACCCTCATGGGGACAAAACGGAATAAAAAGTTTCATCTGTCCCCCCTTTAGCGAATAGGGGACGGTTGAAATTTATTTAATTGCTTGACAGTTCCATCTGTCTCCGTATTTCTAATAAGGGACAGATGGAACTTTTATTTCTTGTTTGTCCCCCATAAAATTTAATGTATAGATATAATACTATATTATTTTATATTTATGTAGCATACACAACATAACATTAAATAAAAGACAATGATTTGGTTATTTAATCAAGTGTATGTATTTGAGCAAATAAATAAAAAAATCGTTATTCACTAATAATATAATATAATGAATGTTTCTTGACTTTCTCACCTTTCATACACATTAAAGAATAGTAGATATTGTACATACAATCAGGTTTCTAATATTGATCAGTCTTAAAAACAACATAGTTAATTACATTATAACGATTAATTACTTTACTAATTATCATAATCATCATTTAAGCCAATAGACGTCCACTGCTAGACATAGTTCTCCACACAGACCGGTTCTGTGCCACTCGCAACCAAGGGACTCCCGCGACCTTCACTAGATCGTTGGTCCACCTGGAGGGAGGCCTGCCACGGCTGCGGCCTCCTGCACGCGGCCCTCCAATCAAAGATCTTTCCACCCCAACGGCCGTCTTTTTCTCCTCGCAATGTACCCTGCCATTGCCACTTGAACCACGCAATTTTTTGGACTATACAATCTTAGATCTTCTGCGGATCTCACAAAGATTTGAATCTTTGGGATCTCATCATTTCTGACACGATCACGCAAGGAGATTCCGAGCATAGCCTTCTGAGTGACTTTGAGCCATCTGAAGCGGCTCATTGTAAGCGGCCACGTTTCGGTTCCGTATGTCATCATTGGCAATTTGATACACACGCATTAAAGACTTTCGACTTTTGACAGTGTCTGAAACACTGTGGTAAATGGCCGAAATATGCTGCGTAGCTTCCCAAACGCTGCCAACGCTCCCAGCCGAGCTGCATTCGCCGATCGATCTCTTTTTCGAAGTTTGACTTACCAAGTTGCATTTTTTGTCCGACTTAAATATATTCGTCTAAATTCCAGTGTAGAGCTAACAACTTTTACAGGAGTGGGTATGACATGGGAGTTCAAGGTAACGTTCTTCTTGTCCATGTTCATTTTGAGACCCACTTGTTGAGAGATTCGACTGCGGTCGTCGAGCATTGTGCTTAGGTCTTCCAAGGTCTCAGCCATGACTACGATATCATCGACAAATCGAAGGTGCGTCATGTACTCGCCATTTATATTGATGCCAAGTCCATTCTATTCCAGAAGTTAAAAAACGTCCTCCAACAAAGTTGTGAACAGTTTCGGGGATATAACGTCACTCTGTCTCACACCTCCCTGGAGTGGTATGGGCTTAGACTTCTGGTCCTGAAGACGAACTGACATGGAGGCATTTGCGTTTGCGGACTGCAACACTTGTATGTACCGGTAGTCTATTCGGCACCTTTGGGGAGCTAAGCATAATGGTAGATATACTCTTCGGTCTTCTGTACAGTTGATTGTGGTGTATGGCGCTAAAGCTTTCCAGAATCCGGCTTTGTCCCGGAGGCTTGAAGTCATCAAACTTACGTGCGGGCTTCCGATCCCTCAAGAATTGCGTGGCTCAAGTGGTAATGGGCAAGGTAAATTGCGAGGAGAATAGCGGCCGTTGGGGTGGAAAGGAATTGGAGGCCGCGTGCAGGCGGTCGCAACCGTGGCAGGCTCCTCCAGGTGGACCGACGATCTAGGGACTCACGAAGGAACGATCTATGTGGAGATGTTGGGGGAGGCCTGTGGTCTAGCAGATTAGCTGAAATTATGATTATATTGATTGGTAAAGTAGCTAATTGTTGTAGTAATTATGTTGTATTAAGACTGATTATCAATATTGGAAGACTGGTTTGCCATTATCTACCTACTGTGATTTATTTTAACAGTATGTGTGTGACCGATAATAAAAACAAAGAAGAGAATTAGAAATTTTTGTTTTTTTGTTCAAATACACTTGGTTATATACCCAAAGCACTATCTTTACTTAATGTAATGTTGTATAAACTACATACATATACATATATTATTTATAATACATAAAGTGGTTATGGGGGACACCAAGAAATAAAAAGTTTCATCTGTCCCTGTATCTCTAATAAGGGGACAAATTGAACTTTTTATTCCGTTCTGTCCCCATGAAGGGACAGTGCAGGGAGACGGAAAGGAATAATCCCGGCTCCTGACTTCGATATCGAAACTACAGAATAACTATACATTTTTAATATTCAAATTTGATTAAATACTGTCTGAATAATATGTTTTTTTATTAAATCTCTTTATTTTCTTATTTTGAAACGTTTTTGCTAAATATGTAACGAAACGACTTCCAAGGAAATCACGATTAATTAAAAAACGTTCCAAGTCTAAATCACGTTTTTTTAATTAAAAAATAAAAATTGAATGTTTTATTAATGTACAAAAAAAGGTATTAATATTATATTTTGGATCATCAATGACCCAACTTAAAATATTTCGCTACCACAGAAGACTACTCAATTTAACTTTAAAACGTTATTACTCAAAACAAGCATTTTGTGGGTTGGAACGTTTTTATTAATCTACGTCCAATTTTGAATCTATCATAACTAGTTCTTCTTCTTCGTCTTTAGCAGCATGTATTTGTCTACTGCAGAACATATGCCTCTCCAATTTTTCTCCACTTCCTTCTATCGTGGGTCTTTCTGGACCACGCTGCCCCAACCTGAGCTTTGATATCGGAACATCTGGCAGTTTGTCCGCCAACACTCCTCTTTCCATCTGGTTCCGTCACTGAAGGTTAGTAAGACCAGGTCCAGCAAGCATTTTCTCAATCATGAGTCGAGAGCTTAGCAAATCTTCTGTGGGCAAACACCCTTAGGCCCAGCGTCAGGTGCGGCCCGACAGGCCCATTTGTTTACAGAAGGCAAACTTCACCTCGTAACCCTAAAATCTAATTGGATTAAATTCCATTAGCAGAGGCCGAAATGGCCCCCTAATTGTGCTGACCGTCGCTGCTTCATTGGAACTAGGCCCTTTGTTTTGGGTCCGTAATGGAAAACGCAAAGGTCCTCAGTCGGTTGATTAAAAAAATAAACGGTTGGATTTGGGCACGTTAATTTTTGACATTGTTTTTGGAGGATTAGACTTGACGTATAATTAAATTATAACGATGTTAAAATTGTCCTTTTTGTAGAATAGCAACTTTTTTTGCATTGAATTCGACAAGAGCAGACGTTTCACCTGATGGCTATTGATCACGGGTGGCCAAAAATTACGTTTCTGGCTCTTAAGGAAGAAAAAAACTCCTTTATTGAACGAGAGATATCCCAGGGTTCGGGCACAACGCTGAAAGCATCTGTTGGTTTTACAAAAACCTTTGTTTTCCTTAATAATCGAAGTGTCCCTGTATATTACTAAGTAGGGTTTTTGCCCGCGTTCGCGTTACCCACTTCCTTAAAATGGGGGGTTAGGAAGGGGCAAAAAGTAGCCCATGTTATTCTCCATACCTTCAACTATCTCTACTTAATTCTCTCTAATCAAATCAAGTCAATTCGTCGTTCCGTTTTGCCGTGAAAGAAAGACAAGCATACAGACAAACACACTTTCCCATGTATAATATATGTACCTATAATACTCGTTTTAACTATAATTTCCTGAGAAAGGAAAGCTAAAATATTTAACTTAATAAATACAACGCCCATAAAATAAATTTAGCAGTTATTCAAAACCGATATCCTGTTGATTAATTAATCTTCGTGTTAAGTTTGAATGAGGCTTGAATGAAAATATTCTCAACAACTTTATATTGGAAATGTTAATTACTGTTAACATTAATTAATGGCGAAAATTTGGTGTTAAATAAGATTGATTACTCGTCATAACCTAACTTCTAGACGGTCTGATGAAAGATGAAGCCGAGACGTAGGTACTAGACACACTGGCTGCCTTCATCGTGCTCCCTAACATGATCTCGGCGTGGTTCAGCGTCAGACAGAGACAGACTATACGTTCTTTTTTTTTATGTGATAGGTAGCAGGCGAGCAGGTGGATCACCTGATGGTAAGCAATTGCCGCCGCCCATGGACACTTGCAACACCAGTGGAGTTACAAGTGCGCTGCCAACCTTTTATCCCCTTCCCCCCCGAGTGGGCCTCCGGTACCACTCGGTGAGTGGTACGTTACGGAACGTGTTCGGAAGATACATGATATACGGCGTACCAAAGATTTAAATCATAGATATGCCCTCGCCATACTTATACCGCGCCGATTTGAGTCGCACCTCAAATAACCTAGCTTGACTCAACTGGGATTAGCACGAATTAGTTGCCGTTTGCACTCGGTGACAGTTGTACGACACATCTGCCTGGATTTTTGACAGGAAAAAGCACTCAAAATGCCTTCATGTGCCTTTTTATTGTGCAAGAAAAATACTACAAATTCAAATAAGCGAATGGTGTAAACATTTCACTCGTAAGTATTATATTTCATCAATAATTTAATTTATTTTATTTTGGTGACAAAACATCAAAATCTGATCGGCCAGCGCGTGACCAGTGAGAGTAGTATTGGCAATTACTGTGAGACAAAACGAGACAACATCATTATCTCGGTGGCCAATATACTTAGACCCGCTGTAGTACTCAGAACTCAATTGATAACAGCTCATTTGTTAATGGTTTACAATAACCGGGAAAAAAGTACGGTAGCGTCAGCAGTTTCGATAGGCATTGTTTTAATAGCGGTCAGATATAAAAATAGCAATTTTATTTCGACTAGAAATCATAAACATGCAAATAATAATTACGTATTATTTTTAAGTGAACGTTTATTGTTTTAGATTTCCGCAAGATCCGCGTTTTAAAAGAAAAATTGATCAAAGTTATCCAGCGGGATCGGAAGGGATGAATACTGGTTACCTGTACAATTTAGTCGAATTTTCTCTTCTCATTTCAAAGAAAATGATTTATATTTGACTCCCCTAGGTCGGCGTAAAGTAAAAAGTATTATATTTGTGTTTCTTCTGTTGTCTTATTCTATAACACAAGTGCTTAAGCTACTTAGTATGGAGTCAGGACATTAAATGTGGGGTTGTGTTAATTATTAAGTTAAAGTAAATATTACTCATATTTTTTCTTAAGGAATAGTAGGGCAAAGGCCTTTATTATAGAAATCAAGTCATAGCTACTATGATGGGATTAGGCATAATCACCACCCTTTATGCGGTTTGGTGATCAAACCCGATATTCGCTCTGTGATTAGAGTAATTTATTTGAATAAATAGATAAATGTAGTGTAACATTTAAAATAAAATGTCCTATAAATAAAATTGCTTTTAAATTTTAGGAATTGTTTTATTTTAGTTCCCAGTATGAAATTTGCTGACCGTATTTTATCCTCATAGATAGTGACTTTCGATGACACGCACACGTCATGTCATCAAAATATTGCCTCGTTTTTAGGTGTCAGGGCATATCTATGATTTAAATCTTTGCGGCGTACAGGTTAATTAACTCTTTGATAGATATAAAAAAAACAGACTTCTTGTCTATTATTTTGTGTTGAAGTGGTTTGGCAAACTTCAATGAGTCGCGCTTTTAGCGACTAAGTTCGGAGTTTCGTCTTCGTTCCCCGGGTCAGTACGATTTGAAGTAGATTGTCAAGAATTTCTCAGTCCCAGCCGAAAGTCTGGAAATAGGGGGCTTGGTGCCTCGAAATTCATGTTAACCCTTAATAAGGCAATGGGAAAATGGTTGCCACCTGATTTTGATCCTTACCAGTCCTAGCATAAGAGCATAACCACTGAAATTTTTCATTGACTTATATCCATTAAGTTGTTGGTCATGCGCCTGATCCCTTCCTCGGTCTTGTTTTTTCATTTGATAAGGAGCAGACGAGCAGACGAATCATTTGATCGTTAACGATTGTCACTGAAGTCACAGGTGCGCTGCAACCCTTTAACTCCCTGCCGAATTAGACTCCGGTACCCTCACAAACTGTTCAAAACCCAGCGCAGGCGCTGCTTTAAACCGGTTATCTCTAAGATCGCATTATTGCAATCCATCTTAATCCTAATTCTAATGTAACTTAAGTCTATGTTAGTTCATTAACATGGGCATCGGGTCATAATCCCTGATCAGAACCAGCGGGGATTACCCGGGTAATTGGCACAAATGGTTGTCCCCACGCCTAATCGCCGCATTACAAATGAAGCTATTGCCTTAAGCTTAACTAAAACCAACTTGACTCGAAAGTTACAGTTAATGAGATTAATCAATTGTCATTGTCCGTGTGGAGCATTGAAACGTAAACGACAGAAGAAGAAGGCAATCACTCTGAGGGCAATGGAGCAGTGCTATGCTCGGAATCTCCCTGCGTTATCGTGTCAGGAATTATGAGATCCGCAGGAGATCTGAGGACACAGATATAGCCCAAATAATTGCATGGCTCAGGAGGCGATGAGCAAAGCACATTCGGAAGAGAACAGACGGCCATTGGGGTTACTCCTCGAGTGGACACTGTAGAGGAAGTTTTAGGCTTAGCAAAGTTTTGACCGCATGATGGCCCAAAAATGGCTGGCGAAATCCTAGATATCACCAAAATCGGAGGAACGGAATAGGTCCAAACAGCTGCAGCCTAAGATCTACAATCCTGATCTAGCGTAAGGGAAGGAAGGGAGAGAGAGTAGCAGTGGGCACTAGCGAGCGAGCTGATGATGATGATGATTATGACCTGTATCCGATACCCCGTGCTCCAGTTTAGTGTCGACCTTGACAATAGTTTTATATTTTATAAAATACATAATTATCGTAACGGAATATAAGAACCTTGTGAAAGGAAAATAAAACACTTATTATTAAAGATTTGATGGACGAACATAGAACACTTATCATTATAAAATTGATTGAAGAAGTTGAAGCTCGCGCGCGACCAATGTGTACACTGTGTTTGCCATTTGTCGAATCAATCATCCATACAAACTTTCGCCTTTATAATAGTAGTAGATGGATGGATGAATTTTACAAAATTACATACCAATGTCAGAATGGTCAGGTTCATTCTTGATGCGTATATCGGCTAGATATCCCTTCATGCGGGGGTTCTGCGATATATCGTGTTCCTCAATGTCAATAATCGTCAGCCATAGTGGATTTACTGGAATATAATTA
>JABMDO010001675.1:0-13457 GCA_014851415.1 Cnaphalocrocis medinalis
ACAAACTTTCGCCTTTATAATAGTAGTAGATGGATGGATGAAATTTTACAAAATTACATACCAATGTCAGAATGGTCAGGTTCATTCTTGATGCGTATATCGGCTAGATATCCCTTCATGCGGGGGTTCTGCGATATATCGTGTTCCTCAATGTCAATATCGTCAGCCATAGTGGATTTACTGGAATATAATTATTTATTTTATTTTACTTGGACAATTCTGAATAGTGTTTAATAAAATATAACCTACTAGCGGCCGCCCGCGACTCCGTCCACGTGGAAAAGTAACTTTTTACCCCCCTTTCAACCCCTTACAACCCCCTTTTCGCAATAAAATGTAGCCTATGTCCTTTCTCAGGGTCGACATTATCTGTATACCAAATTTCATTTAAGTCCGTTGAGTAGTTTTGGCGTGAGAGAGTAGCAGACAGACAGACAGAGTTACTTTCGCATTTATAATATGTATGGATTTATTGGGCTATTTTGAATACACAGATCTTATAAACATTGTACAGCCATGCATCAGATTACCAGAACTGTCAAATTTCCTCAGTAATATATTCAACCTAATGTGTATGACAGTAAGATGAGAGTTGATTGAAGAAATTTGACAGTTTTGTATACTTTGATGTGTGGCTGTACAGTACTGATAATGTAACTAACTCATGATATCTCTACAATTATTATGGATGAATCTTGCTGATGGTGACTATCAATATTTTAAATTATTTTGCTCCTGAAGTTGTGAGTAATCCCAGTGGGTAGTCATTTCGAAAATTAGCATTATAATACAATTTTACATCCTGGCGCATTGTTTCGGGACAACATTGAATAGAAGTCCCTCTAAAAACAGAATGTATGGCTAGTAAAAGCATACTTCAAATAGTGCTTTGAAAAAAAATCTGTCAGTAAGGGACCTAAGTTTTAATAAATTCACCCTATTTATTACAGAAAATCATTCATAAATGTTTATATAAGTTACCACTTATTATGTTATTATAGGATATTTATTAAAAGGAGCACTTTGTACACATGGTAGAGAGCTGGTTTTTGTAGCAGTCAGCAAAATAGTTATTGTACGAAAGCATTACTATTTTGTATGAAACGAAACATTATCTGAAAACCAGTTCACGATCGAATTGTAATCCCCATCTCTATGACTTAACTCACGCTAGAAACGCACAGAGCGCGTGAAAGAAGAGATAAACAATCGGTCAAGAATTTGTTTCCACAGGGCTCCGGGAGGTTAACAAAATTGACCGAAATATTGATTCATTAATCAAAGATTATTCAGTTCTAAGCTTCCACAGAATTTTTGTTGTTTGAAAATGTTGTTGTATATTGTTATTCATACTTACTTTTGAGTCTTACTTAAGACATAAAAGAATTAGCTTTAAATAGTAACAATACTATTGAAAAATGCGCTTGAAAAGAGTAAATTTAGTGCAAAATAAGCAAAAATCCGTTTCTCACACAGAGGTTAAGTTTATTTTTTTGACATTTTTTGTTTTTGTTACAGGGTTGCCAGCTTGGTATTACTGGCACGAAAAATGTCCGCTATCCCGGACTATTAATATAGCCCTTTCTCTATTAAGCTATCCCGGACAAATTCAAAAAGCGTGAGATTAATCTTCTAAAGTCGTTTTGTTATTGGTTGCAATCCAAGTCCATATGAAACTAGTGTTATTAAAAAAAAACTTTTCGCGCTCAAATCTGACAGCTATGACGTAAATCATATGTTGTTTTCGTTTTTATCGGCACAATAAAACAAACTTGAAGCAGTTGAATATCAAAGAAATTGGTTAAATACGCTTCCTAAATTATATTTACAGTTAAATACTTATTATTGTTGTATAAATGGCTCGAACAAAAGCTTCTGTAGGTGCCAAAGGTAAGTTTAAAGTCAATGTATAACCTAATTTCATTCTGTATTCAGGACGATATTTTCTTTCTAAAATTTGTAAGAGTCTGGAATGTTTAAAATATTGAAACCAAGTGTTAACCATGTTGCTTAATAAATATTTTAGATCTTACACTGAAATCACGCGTCATACACATGACTTCGTAGGGACACATACATACCTGGTCCCCCTAAATCCCCAAGCGTACCCTGGGCTCTAAAGCGACAGCTTTGGACGTAAACGGGAATTATATGCAATATTTAATATGAAGAAGTTTACATTTGGCCGAATAAAAATGTTTGCTGTGTTATATTTAAAAAGTGTTTGCTGTGTTATATTCAATTTTATGAGTTACGCTAATTTATTAGGTAGGTGTTTTATGAGTAACCCTTAACCAGGCAACTAGACATATTTTTTTTCATTAAACATAAAAACATAAAGGTTTTCAACATTATCATAACTGCATACAGTTCAAAATCTGGTGGTCTTATATGGTACATAGCCTGGTTAAAGGTTAAGCCTGTAAAAATAGCCGTATGTGTGGAAATTAATAAAATAAAAGGACGTTAACTGGATTTAGTTGATTTTGAGATTGAAATATCCATATCAACCGAATGCAGTCAACGGCCTTGTAGAAGTTTTGACTGTTGAAGATTAAACCCATCCATTTCACATATAACATCTGCAATACATGTACATAATATTACCGCAATTAATCAATAAAGATTTTATTATTATTTATTTATTAAATTAAAACAAATTATTCCAGTGGCATCAGGCAAGAGTAGCAAAGCGCGTTGCCACGTAGCTGCCCCTCCTAGCAGTGCGGGCTCTTCTGGTAAGTTACGTTAATCACACAGGTAGACTAGATTAGAAGCTTTTTGAATGTGAGAGCCAAATATAGCCAAAAATAGGGGCTACACAAATGAAATTAGCGCCGCCAACCTATTTAACACTGATAGTGGCGAAATACGATATTTTTTAAAAAAGTAAAACATTACAGACTTAGATAAAAGTAAATTGAATTTTTCAAGATATAAAACACGCGATAAGTAACAATGTGTGGCCGTTTTAGCAATAATTAACATTATTGTTACTTGTCGCGTGTTACAGATAGATATCATGCAACAGAGGATCAGAAATATAATACTTAAAAATATACTTACTTAATTATTACACGCAGAATCTGAACAAACTCAAATGTAGCTTATGACATTTATTGTAAAGTTTCATTAAAATCCATTCTGTAATTTATGCGTGAAAGAGGAGCAAACATCCATCTATCCATACTTATAAACTATCACATTTTTGATATTAGTGGGACATTGAAAACAAAATAACGATATTCTGTGTCCACAGGAAGCAGTGACAAAGGCTCGCGAAGCTACTCCGGTGGCAACTCGGTTTGCCACCGTGAGACACCCAAGTGGCAGAAAGCGATCACCAACTTCTTCGTCTGCAAGGATGTGCGAGTTGCTGAGACTAAAACATCAGACAATGAAGAGGAAACTGGTGAGATTTCAGCTACAGATAGAACTTTATACTTTTCCAAAATACTAGTAAATAAGAACCAATGGCCAAAATTTTCAGTAAAAAATATAACGTCTAGCTGGTTTTATGAGTATTCAAAGTTTTATGGGCAAGTCCATTTTTAAAGAATTACAATTTTAAAAAAATATTATAACACTACCCGTACGTTTTACACCAACTTTCTTTCAATAATGTTTCTTAAATTGAGAGGTCTTTTGATTAAACACATAAAATAATATAGTCACATACCCTATTACATTCAGCCACACGTCAGGTTACCGAGTATATAAATATTTATATTTTAAAATTTCAGCGGGCAGTTCAAAACCGAAACCGAAACGCAACGTCATACAATCCGACGACGAGGACGACCAACCAACCGAGGGAGACAGCAATAAACAGACAGAGAAGGAAGTAGAAAAAGAACAAAGCAGTAGCTTACCAAATGGAGAGAAAGAGAAACCAACCAATCACGTGTTAGATGAGACTATTGAATTAGAACCGTTGACCGGAGAAGATAGTCATAAAATAGAAGAGTATTACCCTAAAAATGCAAAAGGTAAAGGTGTGGGTAAGAAAACGAAAGGGAAAGAGAATTTGGATGGGAACGTTGAAAGGAGGAACTCGGTGAAACGGGATCTTGAAGACGTTACGTTTGGAGAGGAAAGCCCTCATGCGAGTAAAAAGGTTAAAGTTAACTAAAAACCTTATTTTGCACTTCCGGATGTGTAAAGGAACGAAGAAACCCCAATGTCTCATTTTTATATTAACCGCTAAAATGAAATTTTCCGTTCTGTCCGTCTATAATGCATCAAGTAAGTCATGAAATTAATTGTTGGCGCCACTGCCGCTTACGTCATAGAGCAGTGTTTCCCAAACTTTGTTATGCCATGACCCGGTAATTTCACATTGACTCTTCGTGACCCACTAAGTAACCTACTTTCAAACGCAAGCTGGTTCCGTACTCATGTTTTAAAAAATAACGACCAATTGTCGCGAACCCGGTTATTTCGTTTTGGTGACCCGGTCACCCGCCGCGACCCCGGGCTATGGGATACGCTGTCATAGAGAGAGAGTATGGTAGCCCCGTCCGTTTAAAAAACATTGAATTTCCGTTATAGTCGAGCCGTTGTATCAGCCCGATTTGACAATACCTTTTGTAATTTTGGCACTTATTCTTGTTATGAGGAACCCATTTGGCGAATCATAAAGAACCTACTTTTAAATCATAAAGTTCTTATGATTCGCGAAATGTGTTCCTCATAACAAGGGATAGTGCAAAATTAAAAAACGGTATTGCAATCGGGCATGATACAACGGCCCGACTATAGTTCCTCAAAAGTCGGTTTTCAGGGCTTTATATATTTTATGTGACAAGTGGCAGACAAGCAGACGGATCACCTGATGGTTTTGCGATGGCCGCCGCCCATAGACACTTGCAACACCAGTAGCACAAAATAGGGACTGACACAGAAGGCTGACTGCCCACTAAGAGCTAAAAATATGTCATGTACTCACGCATGCGCACTAACGGGCATAAACGCCTTTTCGACCACATTAATCCTAACTTATTACATAAGATTATCAAACTGTCGAGGTCTATGGTAGAGGCCGCGCGCTTATGTACTTATGCCGGGCAACAACCCTAGCATATGTCAACGAACTCTTCTAAATTCAAAATCAAGGCTAAGTCAGCCTTCTGTGTCAGTCCCTATTTTGTGCTAGTAGTCACAAGTGCGCTGCCAACCTTCTTTCTTTCTTTCTTGGCGCATTATAAATGAGACAGAAACATGATTAAGTAGCGGTCAGGTGGAGGCACGAGGAGGCTCACATAGAGGCTCTAAGTAACATACAAACTTTTACGTATGGCGTATGACGCCGGATGGCGTCTTAAAGTATTGATATAGTCCGAGGCAAGAAAGTGTAGTTATGACCTTGAGTGCGCAGAAACCAATTTTGATAGAAAGTCTTCTTTTTTACCAGTGCGCAAAATAACGGTCATCGCTATACTTTCGTGCCTCCAGCTATACACCCTGTATATAGCCTAACGCGTAGATCAATGAACTCTTCGATATTAATATTAGCGAATGGTGATGTAGCATTGGTTAGGCTTTAGTAATATTTAAGTTATGGTTATAAATATTGTTACCAGTTTATTTAAGTGGACCAACATCGTTAAGTTTTGTATTTCAAAATAAAAGTATCAAACAGTAAAGTGCTTGTTTTAAATTTAATTTATCTAATATCAGCATACCCTAACATAATGGGAGAGACGAAGGCACATAGACTCCGATGGATCAGCCACTTTGAAAGAATGGTATCAGATCGGGGCGCCAAGAGGGCGTATCTTGGGCAACCTGTGGGAGATTAACTGTGGGAGAGCCATGCTTGAATGGGCCGGCTCGACCGGAGTGATACCACTGCCTCACAGAAAACCGGCGTGAAGTAGCCCCTGTGCTGTGTTTCGCCGAGTGAGTGAGGGTACCGGAGGCCCACCCGGGGGGAAGGGGATAAAAGGTGGCAGCGCACTTGTAACTCCACTGGTGTTGCAGTGTCCATATGAGCGGCGGCAATTGCTTACCATCAGGTGATCCGCCTGCTCGTCTGCTACCTATACCATAAAAAAATAAAAACCTACTGGTCGTCGGTCAATGGGGCGCCTACGCGACCGCTGGCGGGATGTAGTGGACGCGGACCTGCAGGAATTGCAAGCAGGAGATTGGCGACAAGCTGCACAAGACCGAGACAAATGGCGACATCTCGTATCGGAGGCCAAGACTCATTTTGGATCGTTGAGCCATCGGAGTAAGTGGTAGTAAGTAAATATCAGCATGCATTGGCATAGCCACTCAGAGGGGCAATTTTCGTGCACTCGACATTGAAGTCGAATTTAGAGATTTCATACTTTGCACCAATTTTTGTGCTCTCGACATTCACGTCGAATCGGAATTTTGTATGGACGAATCTATGAAGTCTCTAAGACTTTTTTTTATGGTATAGGTAGCAGACGAGCAGGCGGATCACCTGATGGTAAGCAATTGCCGCCGCTCATGGACACTTGCAACACCAGTGGAGTTACAAGTGCGCTGCCACCTATTATCCCCTTCCCGGGTGGGCCTCCGGTACCCTCACTCACTCGGCGAAACACAGCACAGGGGCTGCTTCACGCCGGTTTTC
Source organism: Cnaphalocrocis medinalis (assembly GCA_014851415.1). Taxonomy (NCBI): domain Eukaryota; kingdom Metazoa; phylum Arthropoda; class Insecta; order Lepidoptera; family Crambidae; genus Cnaphalocrocis; species Cnaphalocrocis medinalis. The sequence continues at coordinate 6,608 of JABMDO010001675.1, forward strand.
TGTGAGGCAGTGGTATCACTCCGGTCGAGCCATGGCTCTCCCACAGTTAATTTTAATATAAAGTCTTGAGATGCCGTTACCCTGTGCATACTCAGATCCGACCCTAGGACCTTCTTTTTAAATAGGTACACGTTTTTATTCACTCGGCTATCATTCAAATTATTTATTATTATAAAACAAATTATTTCCCCATTAGCCAATATTTTAGTTATTCTGTATTACCTAAGTTCTGTCTTAGAGTAGACAGCCACTGGAGATGCCCTAACGCCGCGCTTCTAACAATTTTTTTCACCATTTTTTGCGGGGGACGAGGTAAACACGTACAGCACACCACCAAAAATTTTAATACTCAACAGTCACAAATTTTGCTGTCACGATAAACGCACACTACAGAAAAATTTAACACATCAAAAAATACACGCTCACAAATAAAGATTTCACGTAACTATGCAGCATACATACGAAAAAAGGACAGTGATGGGACACAAAGAATGAGTCAAATCAGTTTGGTGAATGAACTTATATATAAAATTGTAAGTGTAAAATTCTGCACATTGAAGATAAATAAATATTTATTTAGTCAGTTTGTAAAATAAAACCGGCCAAGAGCGTGTCGGACACGCACATGAAGGTGTTCCGTATCCAAAAGATGGGCCTTAAACCTTATTTTCATAGTTAAGTTAGGTAGTTATTTCCATACATTACCATTTAGTTAGGGCAACTGCACGTCATAAGTTGGTCAAGTTGTATTAAAATACTATGTATGATACAGAGTACCGCTAAAGTTTTCGTTAAAAGTACAGTCAGCCACACATCAGGTTCCCACAATCTGTCAATTTCCTCAACTGATATTCAACTTAATGTGTATGACAGTATTTACTGTGATGTGTGGCTGTACGTAGGGACTTACTTGGAGGTATAGAGCATATTTTTTTCAGAATTATTTTAATAGTATTTCAAAAAGTTGGGGGGGGGGGGAGAGGAAGCTCTAATTTTAAACTTTGTATTAATATATCTCGAAACCTGGGGGTTTGATCCACATTATGTCAAGGCCAATTTTGTTGAATTTAAAGATACCTTTTTAACGATACCGACCAGACGATGGGGTAAGTCGAATTTATTTTTCGAATTAACTTTTGCTGTATGGAAAGGGGGGTGAATAGAATTATTTTTCAATAACGTTAAAAAAACCAATTTTTGGATTATCAGTATAACTCTCTTTACCAATTTTCAGTGGCAATCGGTGCAGAAACGGCGGAGAACGAGCCAGGACAGACAGACAGACAGACGGACAGACATGGACGAGTAGACTACGGAACCTAAAAAATGGTGAAGTTGTGCAATACATACTAAACGTAAAAATTACAAATGTGCGCTAGTTTGGGGCTAAACATTTGGACAAACAAAGGGAGAGTAAATGAAACATATATTTTTAATTAGAATGATTTATTGAAATATTACAAAAAATCCTTTTTTTTTTTTATATTATAGGAAGGCAAACGAGCAAGCGGGTCACCTGATGGTAAGTGATCACACGCCGCCCATGGACATCAGCTACACCAGAAGGAGTGCGGTGCGTTGCCGGCCTTTTAGGAAGGTATAGGCTCGTTTCTTGAAGATTTGAATGTCGTACCGGTTCGGAAATACCGCTGCGGGGAAGTTGATTCCACAATGAGGAGGTGCGTGGCAGAAAGTGTTCGAGTAAAGCGCACGGTAGTGGACCGCCATCCATCCAGGTGGTATGGATGGAATCTGAGTTTATGGCGTGTAGTGCGGTGGTGAAATTTGTATTGATTACGCATTTATATTGTTTTTTTACGCATTTATATTGATTTTCAAATGAATAAGTTTATTGTACACGTGTCGAATATATTTCTGGGGGTCTAATTTTTTTGAAATATTGGATAAAACGAACATTCGTATACTTTTCTATATTAAATTAGGCGAGCTCCAATTATGGTTTACTATCTACTCCGTTATCATGCATGATACTCCCGGACCACATATTTTATTCCTTTTACCTCGAAATATTTTATAGCCAACCAATTCTTTTTATTTTTAGAATAAATTCCAACATCGTATGACCAGAAGAAAGGACAGTAATTTCTCTAATTCACTTTACAATGTTTTTAATATTATAATATACGTCTAATACTATTTTATTCAAAATATAATTAAAAGAACGGATTTTGAAACTAACTGCAGTGAGTCAATGATTCATTCAAATGTCGAGTTGATTTTAATTGGTCCCATCACTAGGACCGATACCACGATATCATTATTAAATTTTTCTGTCGTTTACGTATCGTAACGGTTTTTTATTAAAATAGATTTTCTAGTTTATACACATTTAATAATTAATAAAAGTCATTACTTATGATAGGAAACGCGATTTTGTTGCGAATTTTAGCTGTCAGATCGCCTTTTACATGAAAATACTGCACAATTCACCATTTTTAAGAGAAACGTCACGCGACACGGAGCGATGCAAAATAGCGATGTAGCGACATCCAAGTAGTTTTGTATAACTGAGTTGACCAGTTCCTAATAGTTGACCAATGTACTTTGCCGGAGGGGAAACGCCCGGTATGGCATCTCCAGTGGCTATATACTCAAAGAAGTTCTGTAGCCACAAATGCCACAATATGATAAAAAAAAATCAATTGAATGTTTCAATTTTGTTAATCGATTATCGATTACAAATCGCTGTAAACGTCAAATCAATCAACCTATATATTTTTTTAGTCTGTGTTCGCGTAGTGTTTTTTGACACGCCTTGTACGTTTTTGTCGCTTATTTCGTAATTTTCGCCTTCTTCCATCGCGAATTGTGTGATTGAATGAGTTAATTTGTGTGTGTAGTTAACTAGTGTATCCCTAAAAATAAGATAATTCAAGAAATTTCGCCGAAATCGGTCAAAAATTCAGGTAAACTGGCACTCGTATTGTTTTGGAGTATAACCTTGGCAAAAGGAAGTGGTAACCCATATTGTTTAGTAACTGTAAACAAATGGGTTACTATTTTAATTTGGCCAGTTAATAATATTCCTTTCACCGTTAAATTTGTTTATTTATTCATGAATTTTCAGGCGTGTGTGCATTGATTTTCTCGAATAAGTTTATATTTTCCCATGAGATCTATCTAAATAATCTTAACTGTTAATTTTCTATGGAAACAATGTTGCATGAATGAGTCACATCTGTACGTACCATTACATACATTCCTTTCATAATTTTCTATTCAAAAGTAATTGATAAATGTAGGTAAATAAACTTTTACAAGTGGTTTCAGAGAATCAAAAGGTTTTATCTATATTTTTCTTATTTATAAGCCATAACATCAATTTCAAATTACCTAACCTTAATTTACATTCACAATGCTACATTGTGTGAATGTTTTGTCTAAATTAAACCTAAAACAAACACATTAATAATAAGTGCGTAGGGAAGTGACGACCCCATCGCCCGCTGGTGAGAGTTGGTGCTCTTCAGTGAGGAACAACAACTCCCATCAGTGCAGTCAGTCTCCCAGGGCAGCTTTTTGTGGCGAGCTGAATGGGATGTGACGTCCCTTGGGTCCCATATCCCCGAGAGTCGGTTCAGGCCCCTCTCCCCGGCTGGCCTTCATTGGCCGGCTGGAGTGGACCCCAGCAGGGGCCGCAGGACTCCTCACCTCTGGCTTGCCTTCAATGGCCGTCCAGAGTGGGATGTCAGAGCTATATGCTCGCAGGGTGGAAGTGAAAGATGCATAAGTCGCGAGTTGGCACAGTGTCTGTAACCACAGACACTGGGTAGAAAGCGGTGTACACCTCTCGGCACCCCTGAGCTGCTCACACCAATGTGCCCGCCTTGCTATATTTGGTAGCCAGCTTTTGCTTGGCTTCCTAGTAGCTTTTTATAGGGGGCCCATCTAGTGAGTGGCGAGTCACCACCTGCCCATTTTTTCGTGATTTTAATCATTGATCGGGCAGGTGCCATAGTCTCTCCATAGTTCCAGTTTACCAGTCCATTAGCACCCCCAACACAATAGCCCAATTTATTTTCATGCTCTAGTTCTTTCAATAGTCCTACACCACCCGGGGGCTATCCTTGGCTACACTTCCATAGCGTATACAGGGATAGTCGCCGGCTGGTGTCACATCACTTTTAGATTAAATTGTCAATAGAAAGGGCCTCTACGTGTTGGCTTCGGCCCCACGCACGCCTTCCAAAAATCCGGGACATAATTGCCCGAGGTTATGGTTTTAACGACAAACATAATAATAATAATAATAAGTGCGTAGGGATGTGACGACCCCATCGCCCGCTGGTGAGAGTTGGTGATCTTCGCTAATGAAGAACAACAACTCTCATCAGTGCAGTCAGTCTCCGCAGGGCAGCTTGTGGCGAGCTGTTGGTGTGTGGCGACACCACGGACCCGAGACTCCCGGGGGAAACACCATCTCTCCCCCACCTCTGGCTTGCCTTTGTTGGCCGGCCGGAGTGGAGCGCAAGAGCTAGATGCTCGAAAGGGTGGAAGTGCTCAATCTGCGTAATAGCGAGGAACGGCTGAAACGGATACCGGGATCCAGAAATCGGTGCACACCTTCTCTACACCCTTAGCTGACCACGCCGATGTTGCCGCCTTGCCGCCTTATACGGTGGCTGATTTGGGGGGCCCATCTAGTGGGAGGCGAGTCACCGTCTGCCATGATTATTCGAGATGAGACATTTGATATGGCAGGCGTCCCGTTGTCTCGTCAATATCCCGGCAACCAGTCCAGCAAGATCCTACCCATAGACCCGGCATATATCCCTTCTTATCTACAATAGTCTTGCATCTGGCGGGTGCTGACTTTGGTTGTATCTCTTCAATAGTACAAACAGAGTCAGTAGCCGCTAGGTGTACAAATCCCCCATTTTCATTATGTGTCTCAAAGGAGCCTCTACGTGTGGATCCTGTATCCCACGCACGCCTTCCAAAAGGACCGGCCTCCGTGCCGTGATTTCCCGTAGGAGAGATACAAATAATAATAATAACATTACGGACTAACTATGGCATGAGGACAATACTATTTGAGGGAGCAGAGCTTCAATAGTATGCCACATGATTGGAAGGCCTGTGAATGCTTCGGCAACTTTAAAAATCAGTTAAAATCATACATAGCAGGAGCTAGCACAGCTAATAGTCTGCGGTATGAAACAATAGCAATGACTTTGAGTGCGCAGAAATAAATTTTAGTAGAAAGTCTTCTTTTTTACAAGTGCGCAAACTAACATCATCATTGTTGGATGCCGTGGATGGATTATAGCACTAGTGCATAATTTCTAGGTTTAATTATGTTTTGATAAACTCTTTTATCTCAATTTAAGTGAAATGTAAATATCTCATGAGGAAGTGAAGGTCTTTGAACCTAAATAATCAGCTTAAACAGTACCTACTTTAATACAGAAAGCATTGCTACTATTACCAGAATCTGGCTTTGGCAACATAGTAGGTATACTTATTGAATTTCTTGGAGACATGATTTTTGCAAGTCCATTGCTTTCCACAGTTCATTGCATTCAGGGCTTTGGGTCATTGACCTGTACATTTTGTATAGGTTTTTTAAAAATAAGTTTGTATAACATCACAAGCATTAATCCATTTTCATATTAAGTAGCTTGGTGACTTGAGTCATGATTATCCGACGGCAGGTGTTACAAATACCTACTTAAATACATTTTAGATTAGGTATTCTCAGACACTGAACAATCATAATTGCTCATCAATCAAATACAATTTTCAACAGAAGCAAGTACGGTTCGAACAGAAGAAACACTGTGGTGGGTGTGGGAAGAATTGTGGGAGAGCCACGCTTCGGCATGAATGGGCCGGCTCGACCAGAGTGATATCACTGCCGCACTGAAAACCGGCGTGAAGCACCTGTGCTTTGTTTCGCCGAGTGAGTGAGGGTACTGGAGGCCCACCCGGGGAGGAAGGGGATAAAAGGTTGGCAGCGCACTTGTAAAATTCCCCGCCTCTTGCCATCTATTCTACAGAATTTAGAAACTTATCAAGAAATTTATCAGTATGTCACCACTACAATTCTTGAACTATAAGAGCATCATTTAAACAAGAAGAACCAAATTATTCAAGAATTTATATAATAATACCCAATGAAGAAGGACATCAAAAAATGAAAGTTGTACAAAGAAATCATCATAACCTGTCCACACTTAGAAAATGACAGATCAGACTAAAGACTTGGCTGTATGGTGAAAACCCAGGCCGTGAAACGATTATTTAAAAAAAAAAAAAAAAAGTAGTTTTCTTTGCAAATTTATATAAAATCAAGATATAAAATAGTATTGTTGACATTATTTAAGTACAATTTATTCAATAGTTTTACTGTAAAATTAATATAATAATAAAAACCGGGTTTATAAACTATTGCACATAATCTAGTTTCCAATCCAAACTGAGATAAAAGGCAATAAATTCCTATTACTTAACTTACAGAAGAGTACATAATATTAAAACAGCATCTCACATCTATCCAATATACATAGCTAACATTTCGCCAATACAAATAACTTAAGTACTTATTTATTCTTATTATATATTATTTATTATTGCATACATTTTATTTATTTATTATATTAATATTTTTATTTCATTTTTCATTCATATACTTAGCAATATTGTTGTTTGTTTTTGATATTAGCTGTCGTCGGCTGAGGCCGTTGTTCTGGCATCCGCAGAATACCAGTGGTTGAGTGTGACACAATGTGTGACACGCTCAGCCGGATACTGACGGAGACCATTTTGGTACCAATGTATATTTTTGTTTGTATTTGTTCAGTTTTTGTTTATGTTTCGTAAATATGTA
>JABMDO010001676.1:0-12230 GCA_014851415.1 Cnaphalocrocis medinalis
AAAAAAAACCTAATAAAGTTTTTACTTTGCAATCGGTTATTATGCTTATCATAATTACTCGTATTATACAAAATTAAATTATGTGTACTTTCATTATTTGCAATTTTTCGTTCTTAAGTTGTGTATTTTGTGCAATAAAGTTTAACTATCTACATATATTATCCTCAACAATTAACTATGAGTTGACTATTCTATAGCCACATTCAAACCCAGTAGCAGAAGAAACGTTCATTAGAAATCGGCAGACAAAGCAAAACGCAACGTTTGTCAATTCTTTGGAAAGAAAGAAAAACAAATTATAAGAATAAAATGAATGCGCCAGACAATCACACCAATCAACCTGGTCTCAAACTAGGGCAACCCCTGTACTATGAGTACCAGATGACGATAATTAACTGAGGGCGTCCCACCCTGTCAGATCCCAGAACACCCATATCCGAGAAAACTTAGATTTAAAGTAATTTCGTAAATTGAACTGACCGGATAAATACTAATATAGCCTAGAAACCCGATATTAAAATAAATTTAAACAGTTAGGTAGTCTTGACTCTTTTATTTATTTCGCTTAAGATTTCGCATTGCAGTTACCTACTTACTTGACGTTGCAGTGATATTTGTATTCTGTACATTAGCATAATATTACGTACCTACTTGGAAAGTTGTTCAGGCACTGGCTGTTCGAAGACAAATGGAGACATCCACTTGCCAGGTCTCGTCCATTATTTAGTTTTATAGCGGAAATCTAAATTGCCGCTTTTGACTATACGATTATTTATGGATCTTAAGTATTTCACTGACGCTCATTTAATGTTCTGAAGAGATGTTTCTTAAGTAAGTTTCATTTATACCTTCAGGCAAAGATTTAAATCATAGATATGCCCTGACACCTAAAAACGAGGCAATATTTTGATGACATGACGTGTGCGTGTCATCGAAAGTCACTATCTATGACGATAAAATACGGTCAGCAAAATTTCATACTGGCAACTAAAAATAAAACAATTCCTAAATTTAAAAGCAATTTTATTTATGGGACATTTTATTTCTAAATGTTACATTACATTAGTCTATTTATTCAAATAAATTACTTTAATCACAGAGCGAATATCGGGTTTGATCACCAAACCGCATAAAGGGTGGTGATTATGCCTAATCCCATCATAGTAGCTATGACTTGATTTCTATGATAAAGGCCTTTCCTTAAGAGCAAATAATGAGTAATATTTACTATAATTTAATAATTAATTAATAAATTAACACACAACCCCATATTTAATGTCCTGACTCCGTACTAAGTAGCTTAAGCACTTGTGTTATAGAATAAGACAACAGAAGAAACACAAATATAATACTTTTAACTTTACGCCGACCTAGAAGAGTCAATATAATCATTTTCTTTGATAATGAGAAGAGCAAATTCGACTAAATTGCCCCAGGTAACCAGTATTCATCCCTTCGATCCCGCTGGATAACTTTGATCAATTTTTCTTTTAAAACGCGGATCTTGCGGAAATCTAAAACAATTAACGTTCACTTAAAATAATACGTAAATATTATTTGCATGTTTATTGATTTCTAGTCGAAATAAAATTGCTATTTTATATCTGACCGCTATTAAAACAATGCCTATCGAAACTGCTGACGCTACCGTACTTTTCTCGGTTATTGTAAACCATTAACAAATGAGCTGTTATCAACTGAGTTCTGAGTACTACAGCGGGTCTACTACCCGTGCGGATAAACGCTGGGATTAGAAATGGCGGCGCAACTATTCACCTCTCGCTCGCACACTATTTGCGTCTATACTCGCACACGTGGGTACAGACTGACAAAAAAAAAAGCTGCGTTTTAATAAAAAATTGTGAGCTAGTTTTTCCGTGGTTTTGAACCTTTCGTTAGTCTTGTCATATTTTGTTAGAAAGGTACGTTATTTCTCATTACTATAGGCTATGTATGTACCACGGGCGAAGCCGGGGCGGACCGCTAATAAATGTATATTTTTGTGAGAACAAATTCGTTTATAAATGCGATAATTATAAATTATTATTTGTTTATAAACAATTTCTTTTTAGGAAAAAAGAATTTATCGCAATCTGAATTATTTTCATAGATTTTTTACATAAATACAGTAAAAAATACTACTTACAAAATAATAAAACCTTTAAAACATACATTATATATTATTTGAATTAATAAAATAACAAAACATTTTCAATGCTAACGATATTTCTACAATTTTTCAGTTTACTTATATTTAATTATAATTTTACGTAACTTAGTATGCTGACCGTACCGACTCGTCGGTCCGCCATTTCTAATCCCAGCGTTTATCCGCACGGGTAGTAAGTATATTGGCCAGCGAGATAATGATGTTGTCTCTTTTTGTCACACAGTAATTGCCAATACTACTCTCTCTGTCACGCGTTGGCCGATCAGACTTTGATGTTTTGTCAACAAAATAAAATAAATTAAATTATTGATGAAATATAAATACTTACGAGTGAAATGTTACACCATTCGCTTTATTTGAATTTGTAGTATTTTTCTTGCACAATAAAAAGGCACATGAAGGCATTCGGCCCTGTTACGACAAAACACTGCATCCCGGGTTACAGCGTTTTGTAATAATATGCACTAAATGTATCTACTTGATGTAAGCTTTGAAACTAACTAACAAACGCAGTTCTACACAAGTTATGAACCGAAATATTCCATATAACATTCCGCTGTAACCTAAAACACGGAGGAAATATTTTTGCAAAACGCTGTAGGCTAAGTTTGCAGCGTTCTACCATGATAGAATATGCTCCGTCCGAGCGCTGTTAGTAAGCAAGCGCGAGACGGGTGCGCCTTGTTATTTCTGCAAAACACTGCAAGCTTAGTTTGCCGCGTAAAGGCGTGACGACTGGTCCTAAAATTTTATGAAATTGTTGGATATTATGATAGATTTGAAATTGAAAATAACTCTGTGCTAGTTAAAATTTAAAATTATTTCGTGTATCTCGTAATTAGTAAGTCGATTTAAAGTATTAAATTATCCAAAAATCCTAAAAGTCTAAATGCAACATTTCACAGTAGTTGTCGTTGTTGTATAAAAAATAAAATACATATTTGTGAGGTCACGGATATGTAGCGATTTTATATGGAGCGTTTTTGATCAAGTTCAAAACTGTGATTTTCTTCTGTTTAAATGTTTTCATAAAAAATACTAAAATGAGTTTAAAACATTGATATGTTAAAAAGTATGTTAAGTTCAAACAGAACACCTGTCAAATTCCTTATCCATAAACGTCATTATATCACCGTTAAAGGTTATAGTGAAATCATGAGTTACATTTTATTAGTGTGTTATAAGATCCAAAGATCTTTGATAAGATCACTATATTGACGTAATAAGATGTTTATGAATAAGAAATTTTAACAAACGATTTTATCACTATACTTAACGTTATATAGTGAGTTCGACTTTTTAAGTAAATATTACACTTAAAAATTAATCGAAGGGTTCAGGTGGGACTCGAACAACCTTCCATAGTCTAGGTGGATGTACTACCAGTTTAAACTATCCGATCCGAACCCCTTCTTACTAAACCGACGAATTTCGTCGTGCTATTTATATACGACTTTTTATTACTTAAGAATTTTACTTACTCACCGTGTGCTACTTGTAAAAACTATCTATTCCATGTATATGCCAAGCTTGCACTAAATAAATATAGTTAAATTCATACATATACTTCACACGACGGCCCTGTTATGACAAAACGCGTTATCCTGTAAAACGCTGATTTTCAAAAAACTAGTTTTAAAAGTTTTTACCTTTGGCTCGTTACCAAATTGTATCTAGTAAAGATACAAATATGATTTCTATACTAAACAATTACTTACAATAGTCGCAGGTCGTCACTAGAACATTATTTTATCGTATTATTTAATTATAATAATTATACTAATAAAACGTGTTTTGTCGTGATAGTATATAGCTAGCCTACATTCGTATTTATCGTGACAAAACGGTGTAAACTTGGTTTACATCATTTTGTACTTATGACAACTACAATTTCTTTTAGGTCGTGTGAACTTTATGTATGAATTTAACTATATTTATCTAGTGCAAGCTTGGCATATCCATAGAATAGATAGTTTTTACAAGTAACACACGGTAAGTAAGTAAAATTCTTAAGTAATTAATAAAAGAGTCGAAAGTAAATAGCACTACGAAATTAGTCGGTTTAGTAAGGAGTCGGATAGTATGAACTGGTAGTATATCCGCCTAGACCGTGGAAGGTTATGGGTTCGAGTCCCTTCGATGAATTTTTAAGTGCAAAATTACTTAAAAAAAGTCGAACTCACTATATAACGCCGTTATAGTGATTAAAACGTTTGTTGAAATTTCTCATTTATAAACATCTTATTACGCCAATATAGTGATCTTATAACATACTTACTAATAGATAAAACTTAACTCATGAATTCACTTTATCCTACAACATTTTGTGCTTTAAGGTGATATAATGACGTTTAAAATAAGTTTGTCAAATCATCAATTTGGACATTTATAACAAGAGGTTTATTGAACGTTTATGGATAAGAAATTTGACAGAGGCTCTGTTAAACTTAACAAAAGTTTTAACTTATCAACGTTTTAAACTCATTTTAGTATTCTTTATGAATTTGACCCTTCGCATGTACCTAGGTAAAATATGATAGTTAAAAAAAAATATACAGAAGAAAAATTACACTTTTGAATTTGATCAAAAACGCTCCATATAAAATCGCTACATATCCGTGGCGTCACAAATATGTATTTTCTACACGTAGCGTATGCATTTTGTATGATAGATATGTGAAATGTTGCGTTTAGACAACTACTTTCTTAGTAAATGTTACTTTAAATTTGATGGAATATCCAATGATAACCGGATCTTTGATCATTTAACACTATAAAATCGACTTTCAACGTCCACATTTCGACGATCATACAGACAGAGATACAAGAAATATTTTTAAATTTTAAATAGCACAGAGTTATTTACAATTTCAAATCTATCGTACTTATTAACATCCAACAATGTCAGAAAATATTAGGACCACTCGTCATACCTATACGCGGCAAACGAAGCTTGCAGTGTTTTGCAGAAATAACAAGACGCACCCGTCTCGCGCTTGCTAACTAACAGCGCTCGGACGGACTATATTCTATCATGGTAGAACGCTGCAAACTTAGCCTACAGCGTTTTACAAAAATATTTCCTCCATGTTTTAGGTTACAGCGGAATGTTATATGGAATATTTCGGTTCATAACTAGTGTTGAACTGCGTTTGTCAGTCAGTTTCAAAGCTTACATCAAGTAGATACATTTAGTGCATATTATTATAAAACGCTGTAACCCTGGGTTGCAGTGTTTTGTCGTAACAGGGCCGACGACCTAAAAGAAATTGTAGTTGTTATAAGTACAAAATGATGTAAACTAAGTTTACATCGTTTGGTCACAATAAATACGAATGTAGGCTAGCTATATACTATCACTACAAAACACGTTTTTTTAGTATAATTATTATAAATTAAATAATACGATAAAATAATGTTCTAGTGACGACCTGAGACTATTGTAAGTAATGGTTTAGTATAGAAATCATATTTATATCTTTACTAGATACAATTTGGTAAACGAGCCAAAGATAAAAACCTTTTTAAACCCGTTTTTTTGAAATTGGCGTTTTACAGGTTAACGCGTTTTGTCATAACAGGGCCGCATTTTGAGTGCTTTTTCCTGTCAAAATTCCAGGCAGCCGTGTCGTACAACTGTCACCGAGTGCAAACGGCAACTAATTCGTGCTAATCTCAGTTGAGCAAAACTAGGTTATTTGAGGGTGCGACTCAAATCGGCGCGGTCAAAGTATGGCGAGGGCATATCTATGATTTAAATCTTTGCCTTCAGGTAGACTATCAAATGTCACAAAAGAATACTAATATAAAGGGACCGTGAGAGAGCCACGCTTCGGCATAAATGAGTCAGCTTGACCGGAATGATACCACAGTCTCACAGACGACCGGCATGAAGCAGCGACTGTGCGCTGTGTTTCGTCGAATGAGTGGGTGTACCGGAAGCGTAATCGGTAGGAAAGGGGCAGCGCAATTCTCAGGCTCCACTGGTGTTGCAGTTGTTTATAGACAGCGGTAATCGTTTACCATCAGGTGATCCGTCTGGTCATCTGCCGCATAAAAAAAAGGTTGCAGACCATTGTATTATTCATATAATGTAGAAAAAAATTAAATGAAATTTATTAAAATTAGAACCAAGACAAAGAAATTCTTAACCACTTTCAAAACGTGCTATCTAGTAGGCAGGTAAGTACTGAGTCATATAATTATGAAGTCGGTAAGATCGTCATAACAAGTATTTAATATACTTCTTCCGTATAAACATTGTAATTAATTAGAATCTCGGCAAAAATAGAGGCTCATGAATAAACCAATGTTTCGTACACTTGTGCTGTTTACTTTCTCCGGTTCTCCAAATTGGTAACAATTTTAAGACGGCTCGTACAGCGCAACTCGCTCCCAATCGATTCAATCAATTACCCGAATGACAAAGGCGGAAGGAAAACGTCGAGGCATTATTAGGGTACCCGACCTCGACTCGTAATCGAGTAACGTATGGAAAATAATAACTTTGGAATGGTATTGAGACGCGCCCTTTAACTGTCGAGTTAGATAGTACTTGTTTTCCTTTGAAGGGAACATGAAAGAACTGACATTTAAAACTGCACGTTATCAAAATAATGTACACAATATGAAGTTTAATGCTCTACCTACAGAATCTAGTAAGTTCTCGAAATCAGTAGGTAAACTATTTTTTTTATAACTAGAGTGGTTTCTAAGAAGCCCTCTCCTTTGTAGGTGGGGCGGACAGGAATGAGACACCGTTATTTACAAAAGATAAACTAATAAAAAAGACTACATTTCCTCATATTGATAGGCAAGCAAGAGTAACATATAATCTCTGCCTAAGCGGCAAGGAGGTCTGTCATCGACAGTAGGCTTCTTCTCGACTCTATGTAAGCACGCTGTTTTTTCTATTATAAATAGTAAAATACTTATTATATTAATAGGACAAACAACACTCTAGATAAGTCCACTCACACCATTTGACTTAAAATCAAATGAGAACCACACTCAGTGCTAATTAGCAAACAACATCCAAAATTCAACGGCGAAATGCAACAACAGTATGCAAAACCTGATGAATAACGTCACTTAGTGAGCCAGCGTAGTGATGTACCTAATTTGCAAATTTTACTTATTACGAGCTCTACTCCTCTGGTGTGGGTAGCTTGCCAATGTGTAGTAGGTACAGCCTAATCTATGCTATTTATAAATAGGTAAATAAATAATATCTAATAAATCAAATAAATACGCCTGCAATCAACCTGGTCTCAAACTAGGGCAACCCCTGTGTTCTTGATGAAAAGGCTTTTTGTTGGCAACTGATTTATTCTTTTTTAAAGACGTATAAGTAGTTGAAATATAGACAATAGGTTTATAAAAGGAGGTGGGTTGCTGGTCGCCAACATGGCCCCCCACGGTGTGAGCACGAGAAAACTTAGGGAGGCGACCAGCAACTAGCGGTTCCTACAGGTGACACGAGACACCCCCTTTAACGTCCGCATCCACCGCTTGATATCATCTTCACAGGTAGCTGCATGCTCGTCCCGTCTCGCTCCTTCACAGGTAGCTGCATGCTCGTCCCGTCTCGCTCGCTCGTTACGCACAAGCGTTATCGCGGTGGCGTCTTGAAGTGCCTTGGGTAACCTTCAGTGAACCGCAAGAAAGGAGCCGCTTGGGCTCTGGGCTACCGGCCCCTTCCAAAGGGCCGGTGCAAGCAACAAGCTAATCCGAATTATAGCATGTGCATAAAAGGGCAGGGAGTCAGTGCGTGCAATGAGCTGATCGGAGTCTTGGCATGTGCGTAAGAGAGCAGGAAGTCAGTGTGTGCAACAAGCTGATCCGACTTATAGCATGTGCGTAAAGACATAGGGAGTCAGCAACTGAAGAATGGCAGCAGGTCTCTGGACTTCCGAAGGGTAGCAGCTGGACAGACGATCTTCGACGAAGAGCAGGGACGCGATGTGTGGACTGAGATTATAAATGGGGCGTCCCGTGTACACGCATCAGTCAAACTGTGGATAAGAATTTATATTTTAACGACTTATAAACAATCCGCGAGGTAAAGAAACAATAAAAAGATAGTCGCGAATAAAAGTCAAAATTTGTTTGAAAGAGAACCGAAAAGATGCCTGATGGGCACAAGCTGTGGCTCTAAATAATCAGCCCACTATCGGGAGTGAGACAAAAGGTGATTGTACACACCTTAGACTTTGGAAAGATAAAACAAGAACGCTATAAAACGTGTGCTTCCTGGGCCACAAAATCACCGATGACGGTACAAAAGTTGGGCCAGCAAACGAATGAAACCGAGTGATAACGATTATAGCGTTCGTCGTAGCGTCGTTTACAACGTTTTGGGTCTTTGACTGCAAAGTCAAAAGACAGCTAAGACAGTGACGTGTGGTGACGTATTTAGTGTAAACGTCGCTACGCAAGCAAATGTCATGCATGATGTCATGGAAGTCAGTCAGCGAAATGCTTTATAGAGGCCCTGCTCCCATGAATATGATAAAAATGGCAAAATGCGATTAAAATGAATGTTAGATACAATGCTAATGCTAAGCTAATGAGTAAAAAATGGAAAGCTAAGCTACGCGAGAGTATGATAGGCTAACTACAATGGACGTGTGAGAGGCATGTTTTGGTTACGACCGTAAATGAAAAGTATAGAATGTAATTTAACCAAAACAAGCTCAAAACGTTTCTAGAAAAAGAGGGAAGGGGTGATGAATCTACCCTATCCCTGCCGCGTCGATGGTGCGGATATCTGGAGGGATTGGGTCTTTCACATCAGCGTGACTTAACACCCAAAATTGAAATAGGAAACCGGCAACTAGGCGCAGCATAATAGAAAGAAGACTAGCTGTCTTTACCGCACCGTCGAAGCTGGCGTATAAACAGTCAAGTGACGTAAACGCGCTACCAGCGGATAAGGCGAGATACGTCACCGTGTCGGCTTCGGCACGACACGGCGGTGTAAGCTCGCTGCTGGTGGGGCCAGCGGGTTTAAGCGCGTTGGCGCCGGAGCCAATAAACGTACGCGCGCTAGCAGCGGCACGACACGGTGGCGTAAGATCGCTACTGGTAGAGCTAGCGGGCGTAGGCTCGTTGGCGCCAGAGCCTATGAGCGTACGTGCGCCAGCGACGGGGCTGGCGAACGTAAGCGCGCAAGCTGCAGGGTAGGCGGGCGTGTCGTCTGAGGCAGCAAGACACTGCGGTGTAGGCAGGCTATCGTGGTCAGCGGGTGCTTCGTCTAATGTCGCGCAAGGTGTAGTCCCGCTAACCGTGGAGCTGTCGGCGCTGCATCTGCAGCTGTGGAGAGGCTCGGCGTAGGTGAGCCGTCGGCTGCGACACAACACGGAGCATGTGCACTACCAGCGCTGAAAAATAGAGAGGTAGGGACCGGACGCGACATCGCGTCTTTCCCAAGGGCGGACGTCAACCTCGGAGAGGTGGGCACCGCACGCGGCGCTACGTCTTCCCCAAGGGCGGGCGTAGGCCTCGGAGATAAGGGAACAGGACGTAGCGCAGCGTCTTCTATAGGGATCTGCTGTTTGACATTATCAAATGTTGTGTCTTCTGCTTCCCTGCCGACAAAGGTATTAGATGAGTTGCTAGCCTTTTGATCCCTGCCAAGTTTCGACTTTGCCTCAATAGCAGCTAATCCAGCCTCGTACTTTAAGTTTATGATCGCTAGCTTGCGCTCGTACTCGATCTTTGCAAGGTGGCGAGCATGCTCAAGCGCGATGGCGCGTTGCCGCCTGCGTTCTTCTTTTGCGAGCCGGCGATCATATTCGAGGTATTGACGCTCCGCGATAGCTAGATCACGCTTTATAAAGGCGTCAATTAGCAGAGCTTGACTTGACGGGGTCATAATTAGGTAGGATGGTCGTTGTTGTGGTATTGTTACCAAACGCAGGACGGGGCTAGCGTTAAAACGCCATCAAATGTGGCACCGTCCTCATAAGTAGCGTTTCTATGTGGTAACTAGGGATAGGAGATATGTCTACTTAGCATGTCCTTTGTGGACAGAGGTTCGCCAGTTGACGGTGCAGGACGAGGCGAGCGCTGGGGCGCCGAATAAAGTAGCTCCGCCCTCTAACCCTCAACAAAATTAAAATAGTAGGGAACGATACCTCCTTTTGATCCAAGGTTGCCGATGTAGTTACCCCTTACCATGAAAAAAATCCGTTTTCTTCTGACACCAATGTTCTTGATGAAAAGGCTTTTTGTTGGCAACTGATTTATTCTTTTTTAAAGACGTATAAGTAGTTGAATATAGACAATAGGTTTATAAAAGGAGGTGGGTTGCTGGTCGCCAACACCCTGTACTATGAGTATCAGATGACGATAATTAACTGGGGGCGTCAACCCAAAAACACCCAGAAAACTTAGAAATGTAGTTTCCTAAATTAACTTGACTGGAAATCGAATCCGGGACCTTTAGAATACCTTAGCCACTGCGCCATCGAGGCCATCGACAATCGACATCGACAAATCGATGAAAATTTGCAGCACCAGCCCTGTCTATTTTTTTTTTCATCGGTCACCGAATAAGTCCTACACACCACCATCTTCCCCAAATGTGATAAGGTAATGGTCATAATTTTTTGGTTCCAGGGGACTGGAACACCAAAAAATCAGACTACCAGTGTGGAGAAAGAATGGCTCTACGAGATGTAGTTTTCTTAGGTTTTCAGTAGGTACTATGATCATATGAGTATTTTTTCATGTGATTTCTGACCTAACTCTGTTCCGCAAGACACAACACTACCTGGAGCTCGGGTGAAACCCAGGCAATCTAATAAAGGCCAGCAATGAAAACCTGGGTAATCACTTTTGTTTGCCGAAGAAATCTGCGGGTGCGACGGAAAATGCACCCAAAACTGTTTGAATAAGCTCGACAATTCTTATAACGTTTTCATGTTATTCCTTCATAAAGATAGCCTCTTGTTATTCACGGGAATCTTAGAAGTCCAAAACTGAGGGAAGATCGTAATTATGCCCAGTTTTAATGAGAATTTGTTTTTAAACCAAGAAAGATAATAATTCAAATTAATGATAAGTACGTTCGAAAAACCTAAAGTATAAGGGTCCTGACTTTTTTCCATATATAAAAAGTAGGTGTACTCTGTCTATGTTACTTAATAACAGACCTGCCACGTGCTGGCACCCTACACCATTAAGTATTGTATTTAACAATACGAGAATTTTAATGACCGTTATACCATGTATACCAACCGAGGCAGCACAACTTACTTCTAGCATAGTATTTTGGTGCCCTCCCCCATTATCAGTAAATTAATGATTTAAAATAATATTCTCCTTTTTTCAAGCATTACAGCTTGAACTAGTTACTCCATTTACATACTAAGCATAACGGTTTTGAAAATAAAATACATTGTTAGCATAACCTTTTATTTATTGAACTGATTTTAAACTAGTATTTGTTCAAAGAGTTCATCTTTCATGTTCGCCTCCATAGGCGAAGGCCCCATGGCCTCATAATCATTCCACCAAATGAAAATAGTCGTTCTACAGGGGCAGAACTCGGTAAGCAGGTATTATATTTAAGAAAGAGTTTTTTTACAGTAGGATACCTGTCAGGATTCTAAGGTATGTCTTCATCTTTTAAATATTGTAGTGTTTCCAGATCTATTGTGATTGTATTAACATTATCACTGGCTGCTGAAGAATCAGAGTCCTCAACAAACATATAATGTTGGCATTATTCTTTGATCAATGAAGTACAATGTACTATTTAATCTGAGGCATTATGTATTGTTCTAGTTGACAAATGACAATGACAACACTACGATCACGGTCAGTGCGTTCATAAATAAGGAATCATGGATTTAAGAATGAAAAATTGTAAAAATGAATTAAAAATGCAACGAAACTATTTGTATTTTATAAATACTAAATATTCACATAAAACGTATTTTAAATAAAATACAAAATACATTTAGAAAAAAAGTATTTCAAATATAAAATAAAAATAGGTATTTTGCATTTTGTATTTGCATTTGAAATATTTGTATTTCAAATAATTCACATC
>JABMDO010001677.1:0-13071 GCA_014851415.1 Cnaphalocrocis medinalis
TTTTGTATGTGATAGATGTCAGACTAGCAGACGGATCGCCTGATCACAAACAACTCACGGCACCTATAAACATATGCAGCATTATTATTTTGTCGGATAACCTCACCGCCCTAAAATATGAGTTCCATAAATAACGTTTAAACGGAACAAATGGACTTGTAAATGCCGACGTAAAAAATATTCTGCCAATCCAAACTTGTGCTCGGACAAATTGCAGCCCTTACACCGAAGCGCACGCAAGGCCCTCTGAAAAACGATGGCTCAGATTATCCATCAAGATGTCAAAGGCCCTTAAATAAAGGATAATGCCGGTATCCTTGTTATTTTCATCGCTAGGGATTATTGGCAGAAAATGTACTCAGGGGAAAATTCTATAACTGATCTCTTCCGCGATGGCGTATTAAATTCACAATAGGGAATTTCATAAAAAGTTTATTGCAAGCTAAAGGCTGAAGATTACGCTACGGCTTATTCTCGATAACCTGGAGCAACCGACAGCGTTATATTTTTTATCGCGTTTAATAAAAGTCTCCATTATTTAATATCGCGTGCGGGATCTGCAGCCAGTTTTTGTGAAAGAACGCGTTTAGATAAATGAAAGAGCGCGTAAATAAGAAGCGTGCATAAAAGATAAATGAAAGAGTGCGTAAAATTTAGGGAGTCTATTTTGATAAACATAAAGGCAAAATATTCACTTAAGATTTTTTCCATTTATTAACTACAAGATCATAAACATAACATTACATGTTGCAGTTTCACATAATGAGTTCAGTCCTGTAAAATAATTATTTTCGATAGAATTTGATTTTTTTTTTAATAATCGCTAGTCAAAAGCGGCCCACCCGAACGACAATTTTCCATGAAACGGCCACTTCTGGGTAAGAGCTTCCCCCAAAAGTCTTCTCACGAATAGGTCCAGATTACATTTGGTAATAACCCTGCCTCAAACAACAAAAGGTCCAATGTTCGACTGCCACATTATACTAGTGTATTAATTTTATTCATGAAAATTTCCAACACCATAGGCATTAATTTACATCACGCGGCCAAGTTCGTTGCTTGATTTTTAAAATTTGTTTAACAAAGTTCTTGTTCGAGTACTTGAAAGTGCATTGCCTAGCATTTTCTTAAGAATACCATGAGAAGAAGACACAAAGGTGTCTTACTTACATTTAATTAAACCAACCCATCAATGGCGTTAATTGCGTATTAATTATAGTGAGAGCACGTGGCCATTTTTAATTGAGAGCGCTCAAGTTTTAATGAAGGGAGAAAAAGTTGCAAATTAAGCCGGCAGGGGGCGCTTGTCTTAATTAAAACGAAGTTCCAACTATTGCCGTGGCTTTGTTTTGTTAAACAGCGCTTATGGAGGAGATTTTCCTGGCGATAGCGGAATGGCGGCCTTTTAGTTAAGAGCGATAAAAAGGCCGCTTCTGAGGGCCATCGACGAAGCTGAGGGGAAGTTTTTAAATTAATCTTCTATTTATGGGAATTGAGGACGTTATAAGTAAACGTTTTGCCAGCTTTTTTTCGTATTTATGGTTATTTTCACGCGTTTTATATCAATGGGGTGTTTTCAAAAGTGAAGTATTTTTGGGGAAATAAAGAAAACTTCGTTAACCGGCCATTACAAAATATAATCACAACAAAGTAACCCTGACAACCGCCATAGAGATCATACCACAGACACTACATTCCTCCACACTAAAACAATACATACTAAATAATAAATAAAATACAAACTAATTAAAAACCCTAAACTAAAACATAATTAAACATAATTTCACGTTTTGTAGTTAGGCTGGCTCCTAACTCGGCACTGCCTTAGAGGCCGTGGCGTTCGGCTCTGGGGCGGCGGCGCGGCAGGCAAGGCGAGCGGGCACTCCGGCGCGAGTGGCGCCCCCGTGCTCGTGGAGCTACCCGCGCGCGGCTGGCACGCTTCCGCTCGCGACGACATCCCCGAAGCCGACGGCCCCTCCGACCGGTCTCCACCGCGGATAACCTCCGCAACCCGACTGCTTCCCTGCGTATCAGTGCCGACGACCAGCGAACTCGTGGCAGGCGTGGTCGCCGCCAGCGACAAACCACCTCTGCCGACCCGTTTGCGTAATTGATCAACATGCCTGTGACTGACCGATCCATCCCTGCCTAAAACGCTAAAATCACTGGAACCGTGACTATCTTTTACGTGCCCCGGAGCCCATTTAGCCGCCCCCGAAAACTGTCTATACCAGACTTGCTCCCCTTTATCAAATGCCCTGTTGGCGCCTCCTGCAGCTCCCGCCTGCCGCTGCTGCGCTCTGGAGACTTGTGTCTCCCTATCCGGCTTAAGCACATCGAGCCTTGTGCGTATCCGCCTACCTAACAAAAGCATAGCCGGGCTTTGGCCTGTGGTAGAGTGCTCTACATTCCTGTAGTGCATTAAAAAGGTTAATAGGGCTCTGTCCACCCTTTCCTTGGAAAGAACTGCTTTCTTCACGACCTGTTTTAAAGTGCGGACAGCGTTCTCGGCTAAACCATTTGAAGAAGGATGGTAAGGCGCCGTAAAGATGTGCTCAATCCCATTATTTTTGTTAAAATGACTAAACTCCTGTGATATAAACTGAGGACCATTATCGCTCACTATTTGCTTTGGGAACCCGAACCTACTGAATAATTCACATAACCTATCAATCAACCACGCGGCTGTAGTACTAGTGGCGTTGAAAACTTCAATCCACTTAGACATTGCGTCAACAACGACCAAGTAAGTTTTCCCGCCGATTGGCCCCATGAAATCTAGGTGCAGCCTCGTCCAGGGACGCGAGGGCCACGGCCACATGCGCGGCGCCTGCCGCGGCGGCGCGTCCGCCTGCGCCGCGCACACGCCGCACTCGCGGCACATGCGCTCCACCGCCTCGTCCACTCCGGCCCACCACACGTAGCTCCTAGCTAAAGCTTTCGACTTCACTATCCCCATATGGGGTTCATGGATCATTTTGAGCACCCTTTCTCTACAATTTCCGGGCACTACTAATCTATGCCCCCACATAACGCAACCCATTTCCTCATAGAGCTCGTTTTTCCTATTGAAATAGGGTTTCAGAGTAGTTTCCTGTGTGATCCTCTGTGGCCGGACCACATTTTAGTACTCAGATTCTATAGTTCGAAAAAATACCTACCTAAAGTCTACTTTCACCGGAATATATATATGTAATTAGTACCTCAAGAGATATCTTTTTATTTAAAAAAATATGTGGTCCGGCCGCTGAGCAGTGCTCTCTAGCCGCGCCACCTCAAATTAAAGAGAGTATAGTGAACTATTAATAAATCAATATCCCGAAAAAAGCTACCTAAATAGTACCTTGCATATAACAAATATGTTCCAATAAACCCCTTTAGTAAAGGAGTTATTCGTCGTAAGGTGTGGTCCGGCTGGAAGGTATACTCTGCAGCAATTCAGTATTGACATGATTATTATTAATTACCCATAAACTAATTTATATAAAAGTACCTTGTGTCTACTTTTCATTTATACAATTTTTTTCTCAACAAACTATGAATTTTGATTAATTAATCTTTAAAGTATGTGGCGCGGCTAGGGAGGATTACTTTTAGCAAACAAAATAAAAATGAACGTCAAGATGGCGGGATCACGGCATGTTTTTCAAATTTCAATATGATTAAGATTTAGTACGATATTTCTACTATTTCATACCTCCGTAGAAAAATTCTACACTCATACAAATTCAAGTTATTCCATAGAAAAACTGGCCCGCCACTTTGATATCAAAATGGCGGGACCACTGTTTAATTAACGAAAACACCTGGCATAAGCTTACACCATGCATACCATATTTTAATATGATTTAATACGACTACATATAAATCGATTTTCTCCGTTAAAACAAATAATTTCAAAAGAAAAAAGTGATTATTATTTTACATCGCAAAAACGCCTGGAGAAAAAGTATCCAAGTATTATTGCTCTTTCATATATTAGGCGTTTAAAATGTTGGGGTGCATAAAATTTGAAACAATAATTATTTTAGGGGGTGTAATTAATTATGAGAACTATTTCCTGAACTTAAACCAGTTTTAATATAATTACTTTACTACTTTCAAGTATTGCTAGGTAAACAATTCATATAATAATCAATTTAAGTTCGTATTACCCTACACATTTACATTTTAATATAACAGCAGTGGGTAAATCTAAAATAAAACAGACATTATATAAGTTGCAGTGTACACTACACTATTATTATTTGGATGGTAGGTATTTGGAAAAAAAATTTTGTTAAGTTTGTACTCTTACGAATAAAATAAATAAGACTCTTCTTTTAGGAAGCGCATGTATTTAAACGTTCTAAGTTCATCACAATTAATAAATATCTATTTGGGGCAGCTCTGGATGGCTTTGCTAGCCCTTTAACCGCCACAGTTGGATAAATAAGTTACGTAGGTAGTATTTTTTTTTATAGTTCTAGGGTGATGATTAAAGGGTTTAACAAATTAGGACGCAAACAAACTAAAAGTCATTTATGACTTTTAGTTTGTTTGCGTCCTAATTTGTTAAACCCTTTAAGCATTTGAGAATTACCCTTCCAAAGTAAACTGTACAAAATACAAACTAGGCTCCTAAATATATTGTAAGAGCAATCATACTTGTATACTTTTTTCAGGCGCTTTTGAGATTTAAAAATGACAAATGCTATTTTCGTTACAAATTGGGTTTTCGAGAGAGTGAAAGTGATGCACAAAAAGCCGTACTAAATCGTATTAAAATTTGGTATGCTGAAATTATGATTACGCCATGGATTTCTATTAACTAAATTGCGGTCCCGCCATTTTGATATCAAAGTGGCGGGGCCAGTTTTTCTATGGAATAACTTGAATTTGTATGAGTGTAGAATTTTTCTACGGAGGTATGAAATAGTAGAAATATCGTACTAAATCTTAATCACATTGAAATGTGAAAAACAGGCAGTGATCCCGCCATCTTGACGTTCATGAAAATTAAATTTGGTTTCGTATACTTATTTTTTTTATTTTAAACCTCAATTATTTTATTAATGTGTCAAATTAACTACCTAATCTTAAGTAGATAGGTAGGGTAACCGAGACAGTGATTGCCCAGAGTACAGTGATTTGCCGATTTTCAAAGGAGTAACTTTAAAATTGATCCGTTAAACAACACTAGGGTACTCTTTTCCAGAATTCTAAATAAGAAAGCACGATGCCCAAAAATGGCCATAGCACGCCCATAAAAAAGATTTTGGTTAAAAATTCTGTTTTTAATTATTTTTAATGGTCAACATATTCATTTTACCCCTAAAGTCCAAAATAATTTATCACACTAAATAAGTTTTGAATTGACCCCACTAACACAGGAATCATTCTTTTCCTGGAAGTGCAGAGCCGAGTTGCCATTTTAGAGCCAAACGTCAATTAAATCGATTCTTATCGATTAGAGTACGCACCACCACTCAAGGGGGCGGATTTTTAAGGATCTAAATAAAAGTACCTAAGGACGCGTATATTAGGCGTTATTTTCTTTATTTATTCAAAATAGAACAATTAATAGCAGCTCATAATTTCCCAAAATGTCAACATGCCAAACGTCAATAGCAGCCTAACTGCTGTGTTTTTTTTTCAGTGAGTGAGGGTACCGGAGACTCAGCGGGGGTTTACCATACTTGAGAAAGAGAGAGAGGTTACCGGCTTTCGCGCTTTTTTATCCAGTGTCGTGACAGATTCCTTGCTTCACGCTTGCGGGCCAGTATGGCGATGCCAACGGATAGGATACCCTGAGGATACTTCATCCGTTGTCTACCGTTGGCTACCATTTTGTTTACCACCAGGCCGAATGGAGTCAATAAAAATAAAAAAAATAATAAATACATATCCCAGGACACCAATTAGGTACACAAAAAACAATATGAATGTATTTTTTTTAGTAATTTGAAACAATCGATATTGATTACTGTTTCATTTATTCAATAGGTATCGATTGTTATATTTGCAGTGGCAACTCCACTTACAATACGTCAAACGTCATTTTACGTAAATTCACGTTAGCTCTCGAGTTTTGAACTTTTGAAATTGATTATAATATTTTTATTAAGTAAAACAACGAATTTCCATAAAAATGGACTCCGGTGATCGATCTAATCCTGAAGACCTTGGCTTGAACATGGATTCCGCTCCCGCTTCCTCCGCAACCACTCGCCCGCCATTATCGCTGAGGTGCAAAATCTCATTCAAAGATTGATTAATCAGTGGTAAATAATTATCGTAATATCTATTGATTGTTTAACAATTTACAGTGGACAATATGATTGTATTATATGGGCTTTTTCATTGCAACAGGTATTAACAAGCGACGACATTAAAGTATTAAGGTATTAACAAGAATTATTCTTGCTGGACAGCAGCTTGGAGTGAAATAAGACAGCTTGCTTCTGCAGATCAACAAAGTGCACCAATTGTTGGTCATACACATGTATGCATCTCCTGTGGACGGTAGCTTTTACGAAGAAGATCACACACATTGACAAATACCACACCTCGTGTGGATGGTATTAGACAAGATATTACTCGTCAAATTGCACCTCGTGAGGTAAGTTTTTGACTTTATTAAGGTTGCATTTATTTGTGTTGATAAATCTGATCGGTGTTGATCTTGATCAACAGTAATAAGACAGGTTGTGCAGCAATACAACAATACTTTTGCAATTGTATTGTAGACCGTCGAACTGTGGGATGCTGTGCCCACGTCTTGTCGGTGATCTGGTATTTGGGATGGGCTCGCCATGAAAGTAATATAGCTGTACCTGCGCAATTTCTGGATGACGTCTTAATTGTTTATGACGATGAATAAAGAACGTTTTTTAAATGAATTTCCGACTTTTACTTATCTGATGATTACCTCACAACAATAATTACATTATATACTATATTTTACGCATAAAATTATTGGTGTGCGCTTTTCAGCCAAAACTATTCTGAACTTGGGCATTCCCCTTTGGTGAAATTGAAAACTTATTGTTAAAATATAGAATTATATTGAAATAAAACTAGTATGATTTCCTTAAGGGGGCTATCACTGTATCGATTACCCTAAACAAAAACAAAAAAAAACGCTTTTTTCAACATCATTTTTTGTAAAAAAAAAAGTTTACATATGAAATCCATCTCTTTTTATACAGTACTTATTATGCCGTTTTCGTTGTAAAAAAAATACCGCATAATTTTATTTGTTTGCTAAAAGTAATCCTCCCTAGCCGCGCCACATACTTTAAAGATTAATTAATCAAAATTCATAGTTGTTGAGGAAAAAAATTGTATAAATGAAAAGTAGACACAAGGTACTTTTTATATAAATTAGTTTATGGGTAATTAATAATAATCATGTCAATACTGAATTGCTGCAGGAGTATACCTTCCAGCCGGACCACACCTTACGACGAATAACTCCTTTACTAAAGGGGTTTATGAAACATATTTGTTATATGCAAGGTACTATTTTAGGTAGCTTTTTTCGGATATTGATTTATTATAGTTGCTCAGCGGCCGGACCACATATTTTTTTAAATAAAAAGATATCTCTTGAGGTACTAATTACATATATATATTCCGGTGAAAGTAGACTTTAGGTAGGTATTTTTTCGAACTATAGAATCTGAGTACTAAAATGTGTCCGGCCACAGAGGAACACACAATTGCTGCAGAGTATACCTTCCAGCCGGACCACACCTTACGACGAATAACTCCTTTACTAAAGGGGTTTATTGGAACATATTTGTTATATGCAAGGTACTATTAGGTAGCTTTTTTCGGGATATTGATTATTAATAGTTCACTATACTCTCATTAATTTGAGGTGGCGCGGCTAGAGAGCACTGCTCAGCGGCCGGACCACATATTTTTTTAAATAAAAAGATATCTCTTGAGGTACTAATTACATATATATATTCCGGTGAAAGTAGACTTTAGGTAGGTATTTTTTCGAACTATAGAATCTGAGTACTAAAATGTGGTCCGGCACAGAGGAACACACAATTGCTGCAGAGTATACCTTCCAGCCGGACCACACCTTACGACGAATAACTCCTTTACTAAAGGGGTTTATTGGAACATATTTGTTATATGCAAGGTACTATTTAGGTAGCTTTTTTCGGGATATTGATTATTAATAGTTCACTATACTCTCTTTAATTTGAGGTGGCGCGGCTAGAGAGCACTGCTCAGCGGCCGGACCACTATTTTTTTAAATAAAAAGATATCTCTTGAGGTACTAATTACATATATATTCCGGTGAAAGTAGACTTTAGGTAGGTATTTTTTCGAACTATAGAATCTGAGTACTAAAATGTGGTCCGGCCACAGAGGAACACACAATTGCTGCAGAGTATACCTTCCAGCCGGACCACACCTTACGACGAATAACTCCTTTACTAAAGGGGTTATTGGAACATATTTGTTATATGCAAGGTACTATAGGTAGCTTTTTTCGGGATATTGATTATTAATAGTTCACTATACTCTCATTAATTTGAGGTGGCGCGGCTAGAGAGCACTGCTCAGCGGCCGGACCACATATTTTTTTTAAATAAAAAGATATCTCTTGAGGTACTAATTACATATATATATTCCGGTGAAAGTAGACTTAGGTAGGTATTTTTTCCGAACTATAGAATCTGAGTACTAAAATGTGGTCCGGCACAGAGGAAACACAATTGCTGCAGAGTATACCTTCCAGCCGGACCACACCTTACGACGAATAACTCCTTTACTAAAGGGGTTTATTGGAACATATTGTTATATGCAAGGTACTATTTAGGTAGCTTTTTTCGGGATATTGATTATTAATAGTTCACTATACTCTCTTTAATTTGAGGTGGCGCGGCTAGAGAGCACTGCTCAGCGGCCGGACCACATATTTTTTTAAATAAAAAGATATCTCTTGAGGTACTAATTACATATATATATTCCGGTGAAAGTAGACTTTAGGTAGGTATTTTTCGAACTATAGAATCTGAGTACTAAAATGTGGTCCGGCCACAGAGGATCACACAGTTTCCTCGCAATGAGTGGGCCAACCGTCCCTTATAAAGCTTAAAATCTTCGACAACCCTGGATCTCGACTGGTCTCCCTCTTAACTTCCGTATGATTTAATAACAGAGATTCTTCTACGAAATGCAAATACGTCTGTTCTGGCAAAACCTTGTCTACATGATCGCTTTTACAAATTGGAAGGCGCGAAAAACCGTCCGCACCATTGTCAGTCGTGTGAACATACTCTATGTCGAACGT
The DNA here is from genome assembly GCA_014851415.1 of Cnaphalocrocis medinalis. NCBI lineage: Eukaryota > Metazoa > Arthropoda > Insecta > Lepidoptera > Crambidae > Cnaphalocrocis > Cnaphalocrocis medinalis. The sequence continues at coordinate 9,299 of JABMDO010001677.1, forward strand.
ATAAGCTGACAAAATAATCGCCCACCTTTGCATGCGGCTCGCAACCATGGTCGGGATACCCGTGTTGGGCCCAAAGATTGATACCAATGGTTTATGATCTGTGCGTAAGGTAAAATGACGTCCGTACAAATACTGATGAAACTTATGCACCGAAAAAATAATAGCTAACGCTTCCCTGTGAATCTGTGAGTAGTTTTCTCCGCTTCGCTCAAAGTGCGCGACGCGTAAGCCACCGGCCGCTCCCCGCGCCCGTCCTCGCCGCGCTGCGACAGCACGCCGCCCAACCCGCGCCCGCTCGCGTCACATGTAAGAACCAACGGTTTCTTCGGATCGTAATGAGCTAAAACTTCCGCGCTTGACAGCGATGACTTAATCTCGTTAAATGCCTTTTCACATTCCGGAGACCAATAAAAAACTTTGTCCTTCTTTAGCAGTTCATACAATGGAACTAACTTGTTACTCATGTTCCTCACAAATTTCCCATAAAAGTTAATAATGCCTAAAAACGAACGTACCTCTGTAACATTAGTCGGCCTAGGTATCTTTGTAATAGCCTCTACTTTAGCTGGGTCAGTCTTCAAGCCATGTTTACTCAACACGTAACCTAAATAGTGGACTTCGTCCACTAGAAAAACGCACTTACTAGCCTTCAGCTTTAAACCGTGCTCCTGCAGCCTACTAAAAACTGCATCTAAAGCCAGTAAATGGATTTCTTTAGTCTTTCCCCCTATTATAACGTCATCAAGAAACACCTCCACGTTAGGAATACCTTTTAAAAGATTACACATGATACGCTGAAATATCCCGGGGCTTGAAGACAGGCCGAATACCAATCTATTGTACCTATACAGGCCGCGATGTGTGTTTACTACTGTGTAACTCTTGGTATCGTCCAACTCAATTTGGTTATAAGCCTGGGAGAGATCAATTTTAGAAAAATAGCGTGCCCCATTAAAATTAACCATCAAATCGTCAATACGAGGCAAAGGATATCGATCAATTAGCAATACAGGGTTAAGAGTCGCTTTATAATCCGCACAAATCCGCAACGAACCATCGGCCTTGTTGACGGGCACCAGCGGCGAAGCCCAGTCGGAGCAGTCGACGGGCTCGATGATGCCGTCCCGCAGCATGGCGTCCAGCTCCTGGTCGATGCGCTCCCGCAGCGCGTACGGCACCGGCCGCGCGCGCTGGAACACCGGCGTCGCGCCCGCGCGCACCCGCAGCGTCGCCTTGCCTCCCGTGTACCGCCCCAGGCCTCCGCTGAACAAATCCTTATACCTGCGTAACAAATCCTCGATGTCAAAAGAAACCTGGTTTTTACCGCCAGTAATATTATGACACTTAGATAAAATGGGAATTTTAATATTTAACTCAGCTAACCACTGTCTCCCTAGTAGCGAAGTAGTACCTCCTCCTATAACGAAAAGTTCTAACGGTTTTGAAACATTTTCATAGGTTACCGTTGGCTTGATAATACCAACCGGCCTAATTTTAGAACCATCATAAAAATGTAATGTCAAGTTGCTATTTTCCATCGCCAGATGCTTGAAATACATGTTATAAGTCTCCGTACTTATGCAGGAAATGGCTGTGCCTGTATCAACTTCCATTTTTATTATCTGTTTTTCAACCATAATTGGTAAACTCACCGCACGGTAATCATTTAGGCTCAAGAGGTGAAAATCTTCCTGGGCCCCGAGTGTCTGGTCCTCATTCCCGCTGTTTCCCGCAGTCGTGCCGTCGAAGCGAACTCTTGGTTGCCGTCTAGGACACACTCGTCTCAGATGGCCCACCTGTCTGCACCTACTACACTCGTAAGACCTGTAACGATATTCATTACCGCGTAACCCGCCACCTGCTTGTGGAGAGTCGCACTTGAAATTTCCGCGGCCAGCAGATACTGCCATCACCGCCGCTGTCTCCTCGCCAACCACATCGTGAACGTTTTTTTGATCAACCACGGCCGCGTCCTTTTCTGCCGCTTCTAAAGATGTGGCAATTTGTACAGCTTGGTTGAATTTTACAGAGTCATTTTCGACAAATAATCTCTGGCGGATGACGTCGCTCCTTAAGCCGCATACGAACTTTCGTTTAAGTTCGTTCCAAACTTGCAATGTTGTGACAATTTCTTTAGTTCAGCAACATAATCTCCGATGGATTCAGCCTTGTTTTGGTTTTTATGCCTGAACCTGAAGCGTTCCGCAAGAACCGAGGGCGTTGGTTGTAGGTGTTGCCGCATCAGTTCCACCGCGTCAGCGAACAGTAAATCCGCTGGCTTCGCAGGGCTAGCTAGGTTTAGTAATATTTCGTAAGCTTCGTCACCCATAGAGGCAATTAATATTGGCATTTTAAATTCTTCTTTAATGTTATTGACAATAAAATACATATCTACCCTGTCAATGTATGTAGACCAACTCCCACTTTTCACGTTAAACTCCGCGATTTTTCCGACTGACATTTTGTGTAGTCTATTTCCGCTGTATTTTCCGCAATAATTGTGTTTTATCTCGTCGCCATTGAAGTATTTTTGGGGAAATAAAGAAAACTTCGTTAACCGGCCATTACAAAATATAATCACAACAAAGTAACCCTGACAACCGCCATAGAGATCATACCACAGACACTACAAAAAGCCTCTTTATGAGGAATAATTTTTAAATAGACTCAAAGGCTATCTTTGAGATTTTTCGTTTAATTTATGATAACTTAACGGGTTTGAAAATTGGAGCAACAAATGCCATTTCAGCCACAATTGCCACTTGCACACCAAATTATAGCTTTTCTTGCATTTTTATTAATGTTGGTAGGTTAGTGAACACTTAAATAGCTATTAATAAAATTGTGGGTCGCAGTTTGCACTATAAAGTGACGGCTCTGCTTTAAGTCCCAAGTTCGATCCCCGAGTTGGATCGAACATAGGTAGGGTTATTCTGTTAAAAAAATACAGTACTGCATGTAGTGTAGTTCATAAGTTGTGTATTGTTTAATAAATATAAATATGTGTGATAAAGTTTATCTATCACACCTGGGAAAGAAAATAATAAGAAAAATGCATATACTTCTGCGCATGTACTCGTGTATTTTATAATACAGAGTGTTTCGGTAAACATTTACATTCTTTTATTTAACCACATATTCCACACTAGCGGCCGCCCGCGACTTCGTCCGCGTGGAAAAATTTTCCCCGTTTTTACACATTTACCGCTCTGTAATAGGTAGCAGGCGAGGAGGCGGATCACCTGATGGTACCCCACTTTTAACCCCTTACAACCCCTATTTCGCAATAAAAAGTAGCCTATGTCCTTTCTCAGGGTCTAGACCATCTGTATACCAAATTCATTTAAATCCGTTCAGTAGTTTTGGCGTGAAATAGTAACAGACAGACAGACAGACAGACAGACAGAGTTACACTCGCATTTATAATATTAGTATGGATCTAATATAAACATTTCATTCGGAAAAAACACACAACCTAAAGAAGGCTTTATTGCAAATACCGAGTATACGAAGAATTGTACGCATACTTTGCTACGGCCATAAGTTTTCTGCTCAACGGCAGATATAGCTACCTACAGTACAATGGGGAGCGTGCATCACGCACAAAAACTCTCCTCGAAACTCAAAGAAAAATAGCATTTCCTTGTTCAGTCTTAGAAAAAAATCACGTCTGCCGCAGGAAAAATGTGGTAACAGTCCCGGAGCCGTTACACTGGTGATTTAGCGCTTTTTAAGGGGTAATATTGTTGAAAAGTACTAACACGGTGTTAATT
>JABMDO010001678.1:0-13138 GCA_014851415.1 Cnaphalocrocis medinalis
GTCATAGAACAAAACGTCGGTCAGAATGGTTGATAGAACATAGTGTAGTTGAAATATACCGTGTCTTTACAATGCCTGCATGGTTACTGAAAAATCAATCTTCTAGTTTTATCCACAACGAAGTTTAGGACCACACAACCACAGAATGGGGTATGGGAAAAAAAACCAAACATGTCCTAAATCGAAAACCATTTCGAGGCATTTGTCTTTCATACCATATTTTATTGCTTTTAAAATTTAAAAGCATAAGATCAATGATATTTTTAATAAAATCGCGTTTGACCTTCATCTGACCCAAGGTCAGCAGAATTTTCAGTCATACTGCACTAACAAGATAAAATAAATGCTACATTAGGCGACATCTACTGTGATTGACACTTAGTCTATCGGAAGAACCAACAATTGGCGCTAGTTGTAATACAATAAAACCTTACCAACCAGTTGACATTTATTTGAAAGGTGATATTAAAATTGATTAGAGATACCTCTCTGTTTTTTGTTTTGCCGGAATGCTGTCAGACAGTGATGTAAAATTCCCCCGATCAAAAGGGATTTTGCCCACAAGTAACATTTTACATATAATTTATTTGCCACGATTTGGGGAAAAAAGCAAGTGGTAACACTATTAATATGGTGTAGCGCCCTTGTGACGTCACAAATACGCTTGAATTAAAAATGTTTAAAAATTAATTAAAACATAACTACTGTCTTGATTACCAAAAATATTCAAATTGATTGCTTAAAATAGTAAAAGGTTTTGAAATAAAATATAAAAAGGATACCTAAAAATTAGTTCCCATACCCCATTGGCTACAACACTACATTTGCCTAATGCGATCCGGTGATCAGAAATAAGATTTTTTTTTTATTCATTTCATTCTACAGTACCCAGCAGAGATAAATATGTTCAATAAATTCTAGACAAGTAAGTACTTTTTTTCAATCCAAGAATGAAACCCGAGACCCAGAGATCAGGGACCACTAGACCCACGTGGCGTAATTTTTAGGGTTCCGTAGCCAAATGGCAAAAAACGGAACTCTTATAGATTCGTCAAGTCTCTCCGTCCGTCTGTCTGTGTCCGTATGTCATCAGCCATTTTTTTTGCGGTTTTCCTAATGTCATAGAACAAATTGTTGTTCAGTAGGTACAGTCGAGTTCAAAAATATGTATACACTTTACGACCGGAAGTTGGAAGTCGTTTTCTTATACAATGTACTGTGACAGGTCCTAAAGTGTATAGGTACATATTTTTGAACTCGACTGTACTTATTATTGGTATGTGCCATTTATTGGAGGACTTCTATTAATATTATAGCAGGTTAGGTTCTTACCTGCAGCCTCTGGTCTGCCTCTTCCACCGATGTAGTGGATCCTCGTTTATGTGGTCAACCTCTAGTGGATTTCTGTGGACGAAGACAGAGCTTATGGATATTGGTAATTTGGTACCTACGTTTTCTATAATAATATCGATACCTTCAGCCGGGATAACATGCGCACCACGAGATAATTTGTCGACGCTCGTATTTTGTCGGCGCAAGTTGCGTCTCGCTCACCTGACTGAGCAATGAGCGGGATAGAAGAATGCGGTCTCGCAAACGAGAGTCGACAAAATTTTGTCGCGGTGCGCATGTTAGGCCAACAGGAGAGCCAAAAACGTTTTATTTTTTTACAAAAACTCCAGCACCCTCACTGACACAGGGAGCACACTGCCTCAGGCCGTTCTTCTGTGAGGCCGTTTACTCCAGTCGGCCCATTCATGCCGAAGCATGGCTCTCCCTGAAAAAATTTTTTGAGGGAAAGTCATGCTTCGGCATGAATGCAGGGCTTATACTTACGCATCGCTGTCGCAAGAAGCCTCATCGCTGCTGTCGTTGCAGTCGTAAACACCATCACAGACAGATGTGACGTTGACGCAACTTCCGTCCGAACACCGGAACTCTGTGTAACTTGAACTGGAGAGAAGAAAAAAATAAAACCGTAAGAAATATGGAATATTAAATTACTAGGTACTACTAATTGTGTGAGATGAACACTTGTGTTTGTTCAGTATCTGGGTGTTATATATGTATAATTTAAGTATTATACCTATTGGTGATCCTCTGTTGTCTGATACAGATTCTGTAACACAAGTGCATAAGCTACTTAGTACGGAGTCAGGTCATGTATGAGATGTTGTGTGAATTTATTTATTTATTTAATTAGGTAATTACTAGGTAGGGCATATCTCGCTCTGAAAGGCCGGCAGCGCACCTGTGAAGCCCCCGAAGTTGCAGGTGTTCATGGGCGACGGTAATCGCTTAACATCAGGTGATCCGTTTGCTCGTCTGCCCCCATCCTATAAAAAAAAACTTAAATATAAAGAATATTTAAGTTTTTTTTTATAGGACTCAGTCTATACAGAACATTTATGAATATCAGATATTATGACGTAAGCTACCGCTGATTCGGAAAGTCGATTTCTACCGAGAAGAAATATCCAGCCAGAAACTCGGTAGGTTTTTTATGTGATAGGTAGCAAACGAGCAGGCGGATCACCTGATGGTAAGCAATTGCCGCCTCTCATGGACATTTGCAACACCAGTGGAGTTACAAGTGCGCTGCCAACCTTTTATCCCCGCACTTCATTAGTTACTGAACAGCAATTACTTACCTGCATGTAGAATTTCCAAGTCCAATTAAAGTAAGAGGCGATACTGCGGTTGCTGGAATACAAAAGAATTTCTTTAGAACTTAGAGCAGACAGCCACTGGAGATGCCCTAACGTCCGCGCTTCTAACAATTTTTTTCACCATTTTTTGCGGGGGACGAGGTAAACACGTACAGCACACCACCAAAAATTTTAATACTCAACAGTCACAAATTTTGCTGTCACGATAAACGCACACTACAGAAAAATTTAACACATCAAAAAATACACGCCCACAAATAAAGATTTCACGTAACTATGCAGCATACATACGAAAAAGACAGTGATGGGACACAAAGAATGAGTCAAATCAGTTTGGTGAATGAACTTATATATAAAATTGTAAGTGTAAAATTCTGCACATTGAAGATAAATAAATATTTATTTAGTCAGTTTGTAAAATAAAACCGGCCAAGAGCGTGTCGGACACGCACATGAAGGTGTTCCGTATCCAAAAGATGGGCCTTAAACCTTATTTTCATAGTTAAGTTAGGTAGTTATTTCCATACATTACCATTTAGTTAGGGCAACTGCACGTCATAAGTTGGTTAAGTTGTATTAAAAATACTATGTATGATACAGAGTCCGCTAAAGTTTTCGTTAAAAGTACAGTCAGCCACACATCAGGTTACCACAATCTGTCAAATTTCCTCAACTGATATTCAACTTAATGTGTATGACAGTCTTTTCGCTGTATGGAAAGAGGGTGAAAAATAATTATTTTTCAATAATGTTAAAAACCAATTTTTGGATTATCAGTATACATCTCTTTACCAATTTTCAGTGGCAATCGGTGCAGAAACGGCGGAGAACGAGCCAGGACAGACAGACAGACAGACGGACAGACATTACGAGTAGACTACGGAACCCTAAAAAATGGTGAAGTTGTGCATTACATACTAAAACGTAAAAAATTACAAATGTGCGCTAGTTTGGGGTTAAACATTTGGACAAACAAAGGGAGAGTAAATGAAACAATATATTTTTAATTAGAATGATTTATTGAAATATTACAAAAATTCCTTATTACGCATTTATATTGATTTTCAAAATGAATAAGTTTATTGTACCTACACGTGTCGAATATATTTCTGGGGGTCTAATTTTTTTGAAATATTGGATAAACGAACATTCGTATACTTTTCTATATTAAAATTAGCGAGCTCCAATTATGGTTTACTATCTACTTTTTTTTTACGGCCAGTACGGCCTCTTTCCGACTCCCGGGGCTTAAAGCCCCCAGAGCAGCTCCCACTGCCCTCCAACAAAGCCCCAACCGGGCGGCGCCCGCATCGCTGGATTGCGATACGGGCGTCGCGGGCATGGGCTCCTGCAGAACTCTCCACAAACCCCACACCCTGCTGGCTGCAGGGCAAGGTGGGGGAGAGTGCCTGCAGGCTTCCAAAAACTGCCCCACCAGACAGCCCCACGGCCGGCTACGCTGGATTGCGCAGTCGGTCGCTGGGCGGAGAGGTGGGGTTAGCCGGCCTTTGCCGCATCCCACTGGCTGTGGGACGCAGCGCAGACCAGCAACTAAAGACCCCCACAAAAGATGTGGGGGGTGGCGCCCAAAGGCGCCCCACTCGGTGGGGCCCACGTCAAGGTGCGCCCAAAGTGGAGGAGATCCTCACAGGGCGCCGGACAGGGCCCCGGCCCAGACAGAGCTGGGCCTCAAAGTGCAGCTGTCAGCCGTCGGGTAGCAATATGGCGATAAGCCAATTGCTACCCGCCGTTGCCCAGGGACACCAGGACCCCTCCGGTAGCAGTTCCAAACAGAAAGAAAATACTACCGGGGAGGCCACACGAGGAGGTCGCCGCACCGTAGTCCCCCCATGGTTTACTATCTACTCCGTTATCATGCATGATACTCCCGGACCACATATTTTATTCCTTTTACCTCGAAATATTTTATAGCCACCAATTCTTTTTATTTTTAGAATAAATTCCAACATCGTATGACCAGAAGAAAGGACAGTAATTTCTCTAATTCACTTTACAATGTTTTAATATTATAATATACGTCTATACTATTTTATTCAAAATATAATGAAAAGAACGGATTTTTGAAACTAACTGCAGTGAGTGAATGATCCATTCAAATGTCGAGTTGATTTTAATTGGTCCCATCACTAGGACCGATACCACGATATCATTATTAAATTTTTCTGTCGTTTACGTATCGTAACGGTTTTTTATTAAAATAGATTTTCTAGTTTAATACACATTTAATAATTAATAAAAGTCATTACTTATGATAGGAAACGCGATCTTGTTGCGAATTTTAGCTGTCAGATCGCCTTTTACATGAAAATACTGCACAATTCACCATTTTTAGGGTTCCGTAGCCAAAATGGCAAAAACGGAACCCTTATAGTTTCGTCATGTCCGTCTGTCCGTCTGTCCGTCTGTCCGTCTGTCCGTCTGTCACAGCCGATTTACTCGGAAACTATAAGTACTACAGTGATGAAATTTGATGGGAATATGTGTTGTATGAACCCGCTACAAAAATATGACACTAAATAGTAAAAAAAAGAATTGGGGGTGGGGCCCCCCATACATGTAACTGAGGGATGAAATTTTTTTTTCGATGTACATACCCGTGTGGGGTATCAATGGAAAGGTCTTTTAAAATGATATAAAGTTTTCTAAAAAACATTTTTCTTAAAGTGAACGGTTTTTGAGATATCAGCTCTCAAAGTCGTAAAAAGTATGTCCCCCCCCCTCTATTTTTATAACTACGGGGTATAAAATTCTAAAAAAAATAGAGGTGATGCATGCTAATTAACTCTTTCAACGATTTTTGGTTTGATCAAAGTATCTCTTATAGTTTTTGAGATAGGTTGATTTAACTGTAATTTTGGTTAAGTTATTGTGCTTACACTGAAAACGATGGCTGAACCTTATAAGATAGATCAAAAAATATACTACAGTATTGTTGCTGCTACGGAACCCTTTGTGCGCGAGCCCGACTCGCACTTGGCCGGTTTTTAAGAGAAACGTCACGCGACACGGAGCGATGCAAAATGGCGATGTAGCGACATCCAAGTAGTTTTGTATAACTTAGTTGACCAGTTCCGAAAGTTGACCAATGTACTTTGCCGGAGGGGAAACGCCCGGTATGGCATCTCCAGTGGGCTATATACTCAAAGCTTTAGAATTACAAAATAAATAGAAATATTTCCCGCCAACCACAACCACAGACTCAAAAATAAAATTCCCGCCGAAAGTTGTTCGCCTGTCACTTTAGTTTTATTATTTAGCAATAGAACGAGGCCTGGAGGCCTTTGCGATCATTACAAAGGAGTTAAAATACCATTTTATCAAAATCGGTAAGGAGTCTCAGTTTTTTCTGTCCTGGCCGCAAAAATAGCAAATTAAAAATAAATTCCATCTGTCACTAATTTATTTTTAAAAACAGACTAGTAGCTCTAATTGAATTTTTAACAAACCCCTTATCATACTTTGGTATACTCTGCCATCTATCGTTAACCTCATAAAATGCAAGCTACGCTAAGCTAAAGCACATGCTTTGCTGAGCCCACTTGATAGTAAGTATTTAGTTCTCTTTGTATCAAATAGATGTCACTATATTTATTTACAACGCACAAGTATTTGGTTTTCCGGATCTGTATATAGACTCAATGAAATGTACTGATGATACCACAAACACCCATTTATTGGGCAACATCTCATACATTAAGACTGGGATACGGTACCCTCAGTCATACTTTTTGCTATACAGCATTACGGAAGTATATGCTGTTAATTTTAAACATCCAAACTAACGTGATTATTGAAATTTAATTTATTACACTTGGTTCTGGCTATTCCAAATAATTGAAAATAATTATTAAACATTATTATTTAAAACTAGCGAGCGGCCGCCCGCGACTTCGTACGCGTGGAGTTAATTATTGACACTTACCGTCATATTTTTGACAATCCACACAATATATTTTTATAAATTGTAGCCTATGTGTTATTCTGATGTATAAGCTATATTGTGGTAAAGTTTCATTCAAATCCATTCAGTAGTTTTTACGTGAAAGAGTAACAAACATCCATACATCCATACATCCTTACAAACTTTCGCCTTTATAATAGTAGTAGGATAAAACACGCCTAGTCAAATAGATGCAAAATTGCAAATATCTTATTAGTTCTAGACTATTGGTATTGGTAAATTTAAAAAAAAACTATGAAAAAATGAATTTGATGTAGGTATACCACCTGAAATAACTCAAATTGCCACGCCTGCTAAAGGTATGGAGTGTAAACTACATTGTTTTAGTATTAAGATCCTTGTACCCAATACCCATACATAAATAGAAATACTGATTAGCAATGAATTATTTTGAGTAAATACATAAAATAAATGCGCCAGACAATCACACCAATCAACCTGGTCTCAAACTAGGGCAACCCAACTATGAGTATCAGGTGACGATAATTAACTACCCAACCCAACAGTCAACACCCAGACCCAAGAAAACAGAAAACGTAGTTTCCTAAATTGACTTGACCAGGAATCGCACCTGGGACCTTTCGCGCTTCGGGCGATCACCTTAGCCACTGCGCCATAAAGGCCGTATGTTTTTATGATTTAGGTGGCAGTCGAGCCGACGGATCACCTGATGGTATACGTTTACCGCCGCCCATGGACACCCTGTAACACCAGTGATGTCATAAATGTAGTGGCCAGCACATCAAGTTACTACAATCTGTCAAATTTCCTCAGTTGATATTGAACCAAACTAGTTTGACATAAAAGTGAGGTTCGATTGAAGAAATTTGACAGATTGTAGTAACTTGATGTGCTGGCCACCGTACCTACTCTGTGTCCTACTATTTTTGTGTTATATGTTATCCTCTCTGTTTGTGGTCAATAAATGTTTTACTTACTTACTTACTAAATGCGCTGCTTTCATTTTAACCCCCCCTTTTCCTGGATTGGACCTGTACCCTCACTCACGCAGCGAAACACAGCGCATGCACTGCTTCTCGCCGGTTTTCTGTGAGGATACGAGCAACTCAGTGGATAAATGAGCATTCTAAATGGGAAGTAGGTTCGATGAATTGGTGGCCACGGGCACAGAATACTTAAGAAGGCACAGAATACTTAAGAAGTGCGTTCTCTTTCTATCGCAAGCAACTGTCTAATTGTGGGAGAGCCATGCTTCGGCATGAATGGGCCGGCTCGACCGGAGTGAAACCACTGCCTCACATAAACCGGCGTGAAGCAGCCCCTGTGCTGTGTTTCGCCGAGTGAGTGAGGGTACCGGAGGCCCACCCGGGGAGGGAAAGGGATAAAAGGTTGGCAGCGCACTTGTAACTCCACTGGTGTTGCAAGTGTCCATGAGCGGCGGGAATTGCTTACCATCAGGTGATCCGCCTGCTCGTCTGCTACCTATCACATAAAAAAAATGATTTCCTACTGATTAGCCCCTCCGGAGGGGCCGCCGCATGTACCTACTTGCAAGTTCGATACCTACACGCGGAGTGGGACAGGTCTGCCACGGGACAATTAAGTTGTTTGTTGTCCAACAACTCGTTTTGCATGAACTAACAGGACAATTCTTAATGGAAGTAGGTAGTTTAAAAACAATTGAATTAAATTTATTCCAGTAATAAATTAGTATGTGTTATAAACAGGAATAATAAGACTATCGAACAGACAAGACATTCTGAACGAATTTTATTTTACGGTTTTTGAAAATTCATCGCATTTTTTCTGACCACCAAAATGATTTTTTTTATTATACTACTAGTGGCCCGCCCTCACTTCGCTCCGGGACCGTAATTCAGAAATGAACCAATAGATGGCGCTGTGTCCAATTACATCGCGCAAGTGTCTCGTGTTTTCGGTTTACCTATAAGCCTTGTCGTTGTCTATAGAAGTTATTTCTTTACTAGCGGCCGCCCGCGACTTCGTCCGCGTGGAAAAGTAACTTTTTAACCCACTTTTAACCCCTTACAACCCTTTTTTCGCAATAAAAAGTGGCCTATGTCCTTTCTCAGGGTCTAGACCATCTGTATACCAAATTTCATTAAAATCCGTTCAGTACTTTCGGCGTGAAAGAGTAACAGACAGACAGACAGACAGACACACAGACAGAGTGAGTTACTTTCGCATTTATAATATTAGTATGGATAGTATGGATAAATAGTATAGAAGTAAGTATAGATATAAGCTACCTCTGATACGGAAAGTCGAAACAATGGGTGCGCTCCATTTGGCCGAAACTCAAATGAACTAATTTTCTTCGATATAACGCTCATTTGATAGAATTTTTACTTGAACTAATTTCGGTTTCTCTAATTTCATTTCGTATAATTATTGTTTGATAGCGGCCGCCCGCGACTTCGTCCGCGTGGAAAAGTAACTTTTTACCCCCCTTTTAACCCCTTACAACCCCTTTTCGCAATAAAAAGTAGCCTATGTTCTTTCTCAGGGTCTAGATCATCTGTATACCAAATTTCATTTAAATCCGTTCAGTAGTTTCGACGTGAAAGAGTAACAGACAGACAGACAGACAGACAGACAGACAGACAGACAGAGTTACTTTCGCATTTATAATATTAGTTAGGATTAGGATTAGTTAGGATTAGGATATAATGTTACAGTTGCCATAATAACATTTTATATACCACTCTTTTGATATAAAAATCATTTTATATAACGCTTAAGTAATATAAAAATCATTTCCTATAATGCTTTAATGTTATAAAGTATTCTAATCATATTACTTACAAACATTGGGGCGAACCCGACTCAGCCTACTTCGACCTTCACGTGGTACTTGTCTGCCCTACCCCTAGAGTGTAATTTAATAAGGCGAAGGCGCGGAGGGAGGCTGGCTTCCCGTAGCGCCGAAGCACACGCAAAACGAATGAATGCTGCATGCCTGCTTGCATGCTGCATGTCTGCCTGCATGCCCTGCAGCATGCTGCTTGTTTGTATATGCATGCTGCTTGCCTGCTTGCAAGCTGCATGCCTGCTTGCATGCTGCATGCCTGCTTGCATGCTGCATGCCTGCTTGCATGCTGCATGCCTGCTTGCATGCTGCATGCCTGCTTGCATGCTGCATGCCTGCTTGCATGCTGCATGCCTGCTTGCATGTTGCATGCTTGCTTGCATGTTGCATGCCTACTTGCATGTTGCAACGTTTGTTTAATTACAGTTATACGATATGAGATGTATATTATTCGGTTTTATGTTAAATGATAATTATAACATTTGAATAGATAGATAAAATGAACGTTAGAGTTATTGATGGTTATATGAAATGAAAATATACCATCTAAATTTATACTAAACATTTATTATACTAAATGAGTGGTTATACCATTTAAGATTATGCGAAATGAAATTATATAGTTTTTTTAAACTTATATCAAACATTACACACCCCGAAACAATATCATGTCACTTACCAATTATAAGTACTAAAGTCAAAACATACATTTTCACAGAAAAACTCCTCACTTAGTCACTTAAAACGTCACATAAGTAATGCTGACCCACTTTCAACATCAAACAACTAAGCATTTTTATTTATTTTCACTTGAGTAAATTTTTGAGTCACTCATAATAAATCACTGAAGGAGTCCATAATGTTTGATGGCTAACTTAAAGTACAGTCAGCCGCTCATCAGGTTACCAACCTGTCAAATTTCCTCAATTGATATTCAACCTAATGTGTATGACAGTAAGATGAGAGTCGATTGAAGAAATTATACAGTCACTCAATAGCTCAATCACTAAAATAGTCATTAGGGCCTCATTCATCACCTCCGAGTAAGGTGTCAAGTAATTTACTTGTCAATTATAGTGGGTTCGGAAAAAATTGGCCCCTGGTCCGCGGCCTAGTTTTATTTAAATATTTTTTTCAATACAAATACCAGGGGCCAATTTTCTCCGAAGGACAAAAGTAAATTACTTGACACTTTACCTACTCGGAGGTGGTGAAGGAGGCTCTAAATGTAACAAAAATTATACTCAATAACGTTTCAAATGTTCTGATTATGTTTTTAGAAGTAATTCAGTGATTCAATGAATCCCAAAATAGATCACTATCACTTGATGAGTCACTCAATCACTAAATTAGACACCAAACTAAAAACGAAACTCAATAATAATGTTTTTCTTTAATGTTTTGATTATTTTTGTATAAGTTAAGTCTGTAATTCAATGATTCCCAAATCCCAGATGGCTAATCACATAATGGAGTCACTCAATCACTAAAATATTCACCAAATTAAAAACGAAACTCAATCACTCAGTTTTTATGTTTTGATTATTGTTTAAGTGAGTCTCAGAAGACTGTTCATGGCGATATTTCCGCAAATACTAAACAAGTATCTTTACCAACCAGTCCGCTGCGACTTTTCCTTGTAGGTATGAAGTTGTATTTAATTATGGACTGTGCATGATAAATTATAAATTCAAAATGGGAGGTCATGTCGTTTTTTAGTTTTAAATTAGTTAGCTGAGGATTTTGCCTCTTCGGCCATGTTGTTAAATTAATTAGCAGTGGGAAAATTGGAATTGCTGATGTGTTATTTTTTTATTGAGGACAATCAAGATGACCCCACTCGGCCTGATGGTTAGCGGCCGTGAGATCAAATATTAGTTTGACAGGCACAAAAGAACAGACAAAGTGTCCATTTAATGATAATTAAGTTATTTTACTATTTTACTCTGTCAATAAAGTCGTGAAATGTATTCTTGAGAAACTATTACGAAGTTTCATAGTATTATCGACAGAGAACCAGAGTCATCGACATAGCCCACCGAATTAGCAAACGGAAGTGGCAGTGGGCTGGTCACATTAGCCGCAGAACTGACAACCGTTGGAGCCATAAAGTTCTTGAGTGAAGACCGCGACTCGGCAAACGTAGTGTTGGACGCCCTGCGACAAGATGGCATGACGACATTCGACGGCTGGCTGGAGTGAGCTGGATGAGAGTGGCCGAAAATCGGGAGCGGTGGCATGCATTGGGGGAGACCTATTAATAGGTTTCGGGCGGCAAATGACACACAGAACAGCGTTTCCACACTAACTTAACACGTTGGTGGACAGTAAAAATTTAAAATTTCTTCCAAAATGACACTACTTATTTGCATACATCGTCTGTGGGCGTACTGTCAAAGCAGTGGCACTTTAACCCCTAAATGGTATCGTTTCGTGACAGTACGTGACTAAATGTATGAAAACACGACGCCCATAGGCGTAGTGAGGCGGGGAGGGGAGGGACCAGAATTCTATCAATGTGTGTGTGTGTACCTTAACGTGTTGTAGACCTGTGCCAGATGACAGTATGAAGACGGGATTGCTTTTGCGGCGACACTACTACATGGCCCACCTTGTAAGAGTATTAAAAATCAAACGCCCTCAGACGTACTGCCGTGAAATGAATAAAAACTAGGACGTCTATAGGCGTTCTGTCGTATCATTGTTTGCTATCTAAACGCCTGTGGACGTTACTGTCCACCATCGTGTTAATATTTTCAGCCAAAATTCTATCGATGTCAACTCATGGTAGCGCTACTGATCAGAGCAAGTCAGGTTATTAAGCCTAAATAACCTCACTTCGTTCGAATATTACGAACATTTCTCGGGTTTGTGACCCGAAAAACACATGATAGAAATTCATTCTTCTCAGTCGTACACCCCCGACGAAGTGGTCGTGGTTACGGAATTTCTGAGTGTTGTGTAGCGGTTTTTGCGAGACTTCTCCATCGTTCTCTGTTGGAGGCACTGTGTGTACATTCAGTTATGGAGTATTTTGTAGTAAACTTGATACCACCTGTCCACCTTGTAGGTGATCTGTCTCGGGAACATTAACGTTCCACTCTTCCCTGTACCAAGGATCTCTCATTTCAGATAATATGTCTAAACATAGTAAGTATTCGCACTTGCACAATGGACGAAAGTCTTTGTTTGATATTTGTGCGGTGAGCGGTCCATTTCACTCAGCTTAGGGGGCAACTCGGGCAAAAAAATTCACTGTTCTAACCTAACCTAGCAAAAACGAAATATATACTGTGTGTAATGTTGACGATCCGGTTGGTTCAGTGGTAGTGAATGCTGCGTCTGGCCCAAGGGTTGCGGGTTCGATCCCCGCACATTTGTGTGCATGAACATGTCTGTTTGTATTGGTCTGGGTGTTTTCTATGTATTATAAGTATGTATTTACAAAAGAAAAGTATTATATGTATATTTGTAATACCACTGTTGGTTCTGATATCTGTAACACAGGTGCTTGAGCTACCTATCTCAGAGTCAGATCAATGTTTGTGATGTAGTGAAAATATTATGATATATTATTATACTATTTCCTCCTGAATTTTTACGTAATAATTGAACGGTCCCTATGTAATATCATCACAAATATATATATATATTTTTTATGTGATAGGTAGCAGGCGAGCAGGCGGATCACCTGCC